>JAVQKC010014357.1:0-27620 GCA_036025475.1 Philypnodon macrostomus
TCTTCCTCTTCTTCTTCTTCCTCTTCTTCTTCCTCTTCTTCTTCCTCTTCCTCTTCTTCTTCTTCTTCTTCTTCTTCTTCTTCTTCTTCTTCCTCTTCTTCTATTATTATTATTATTTCATCTATATTTGTCAGTATAGTTTGGAAAAATAGACCGGAGTAGTTCTATGGAGAATGACCAACAATTAAAACATGATCTGTTGAGGATATATACATATGCATACATACTTTTCATCATCACACCCAATGTATTTATTGTATTTATAAGTAATTAAATAAATACCTAAATAAAACTCTCACTTTCAAAGACCCTCAAGCCTTGGCTACGCTTTACCACCACAACATTATGCATAGACTCCAGACATCACAACCCAACCTTGGCATAACTGTAGACGCTCTCTTTTATTTTTTGTATTTGGATGGAGGCATAGCATTGCCCTCTCTTACGGACTCCGAGGCGGGACTGTTGCGCCACACTCACCGCTATCTTCCCTGGTATTTGTAGTACGTGCCTCTGCCGGCGCGTCTCGTGTTGACATGCGTAAAAACTACACTTCCCCAAAGCTGTCACCGAGCGCTCCCGCCTCCCATTGGCCGCTCGCCCCAGCCGCAGCCCCTGAGAATGAATGAAATTGGAAATAGCTGCTACATTACATGTACAATACCGGGCTCTGCGGTGTGCATTATAACATACTATATCAAAATGGCCACAGCGGTACAGAACCCACTCAAATCGTAAGTATTCCTATTTTACACCATTTATTGCTCGGGCATGCTTGTCAGTGCTATCAATACCAGCACCGTTTGCTTAGTAATAAGTATGTGCATGGTTTATATACCTTAACATACAATACATAGAACAGACATGTAGATAATCGTATGTTCAGTGGAGGGAAAAGTTGCGTTGGTTGAGAGGCGGAACAGGAAAGCGTGGATGCTGTTTTTGCGCATGATTTGCCGGTATCGAGAAACAGCAGCGTGTGAATGTGGGGATATATGGAGGAATGCCTGAGGTAGCTTTGGGTGACCCGGTATGTCCCTAGCGAGTGGAGGTATAGTCAGGATCACGGCCAAAAGCCAAGCGGGACCGGAGGCAGCGCTGTCCGGCAGACAAGGGGGTTAGATGCGCTTGTAGGCTTCAATAGCTGTTGGCACACGCTGGTTTAGACTGGGGTTGACCAGCATCGGTACCTGTCTGATGTCAAAACGCTGCTTCAACTCCCAACTTCACCCATCACTGGCGCTAAATTAAACCATGTAGCCTAATGAAATCTTATGGCTGTCTAGAGCTACCCAAATGTAACGCGTATCCAAAATAGACGTCTATCGCCAGGGGGATGCTGTGAAGTAGAAGATTTTCAGTGAAGTTTTGCGTACCACGACTCTCTTTGTGCGTTTTCTGGGAGGTCTTTTTTTTTGGGGGGGGGGGCTTTGTGGTTCATACGAGACTGGTAACAGCGGAATGCATTGCAGACGCATGCTGCTTGCCTGGGCTGTCTGGGCTCCTGGCCATAAAGGTACTGATGATACGCGTCTGTCAGCGGGCACGTCTAGTAGCCAACATGGGGCCACAATCACAAAGGAACAATAGATAGAGTAAAAAGTGGAGGATCTATTTTAAAAAGCGATTATGGGCAACAAAGAAAGTGGGGTTGAGGGATACTGGGGTGGTGCTGATACCTGGAGTCAATATTGAGCAATATTGTTATGTGTGTCCGCTGATCCCAACCCTCTGTCCGTCCGTCCGGCTGTCTGTCTGTCTGTCTGTCTGTCTGCGTGTCTGTCTGCGTGTCTGTCTGTGTGTTTGTCTGTCAGCCTTTCTGAGTCGCAGAGGAAGGCGACATTTCGTGAAATTCATGAAGTGCACTTGACAGAAAGAAGCGAGATGAATTTGCGGAGCTGATTTTGGCAACTGTGCTCTCTGCTCTCATTGGCTGTGATGGAATTCGGGGTTTAGTCAAGCCTCAACTCACGTCTAAACATGAGAAATTACTTTGGGTTTAGGATGAAATTAGACTGGTGGTGTGTTGATTGGAAAGCCAGTGCGCACTTAAGTAACGGTCTGGGTAATGTTTTTATAGGTGAGTTGAAGGCAGGGAGAGGTAAAGGTAAATGGTATGGAGAACGAATGAGTCACACTAAATAAGGCTGACTGTTCGGGCTTTTCGATATGATCTTAGTATCAAAAGGGCAACTTAATAGACAAATGATAATGATATTGATTCGTTTACTGCATTATAGACTGCATGCACAAGATGGTATTTTCAGAAGTGCCTATACTGCAGTAAAACTCCAGATCGTTGGACATATACACTCACTGATGTGTTATAATATATAGACCTGTGCTCAGGATCCCACCTGCTTCATGACTGTGATCCGGTGGTAATCTGAAATACTTCCACCACCTGGCAGCAACAACACGTTTTACATGCCTCATACCTAAACGCTTTGAGTGGATGGCTGAATGCAATTGCTGCCATGTGATTTCAGGTGCACAGGTGTAATAAAGTGTCCAATGAATGTGTTTTGCAAACATACCTGAACTTGCATGCACCCTTCAGAATATTTATTTATTTATTTTATTTTATTTTATTTTATTTTATTTTATTTTATTTTATTTTATTTTATTTTATTTTATTTTATTTTATTTTATTTTATTTTATTATTTTTATTTTGTAATTATTTTATTTTAAATACATTTTACATTATTTTATAGTGTGCCTTTAATTACATACAGGACATTTGGTTGTTTAATTGCGGGACATGCAGTGGCAGGGATTCTAGAAGCAGAAATGTAGTCACATACAGTGGTCCCAAGGGCCCACACCGCACCATGGGAGTTTAAATTGACTGATTTGCATTGAATACATTGAGCCAGAGATGCTGAAATTGGTGAGAGAGGCAGCGTAAAGTCAAAGTCTTCCCAAAAAGGGCCTAATTAGTGCTGCAGTACTTTTTGAAGGTCTTGTTCACTCATTTTTACATTCTTGTACATATACTGTTTATGAATTTTAAAACAAGAAAAGCTTAAAACCTAGTTCAATTCTAATTTTGAATAGGTTTTAACACAAAACACAGCTGTAAATAAGTCATATGTGTTTTACTAAAGGTTCTTAAACAAAGCCGCCGTTCTCAAAGTCTCTTTATATGGGCTTTTATATGTACTTTAACTTCTGTGAGCATTGTTTCAGCCTTGCTTTGTATTTAGCATAAACCAACCTGATTGCCATTATAGCCCCAGTAAAGACTGCTCACTGCTGCCTCTAAATAAGCCACTGTGAGACACACTGCCACAGTTTTATTCAACGTCCCTAAACCTGGTTCACAGTGATAGAAGTGCATTTACTTTCTGAACTTTCTGAATAAATACCACTTTTAAGAGGAGTGAAAAATATTAAAACATTGTGTGGCTGAATACTAAAGTCGTAACTATGTTTGAGTATGGCAGAAGGATGCATATGAATACTTTCTCCTTCGACAAACTGCTGGAGGCAAAGCACAATCCGTGTCCCCACAAAGCTACCATAGTTTGATAAGGAAGGGCATCTGGCATAAAAGCCTGCCTTTATTATCACACTGTAAGTGTATGTATTGGTTGTTTTGTGTCTCCTAACTGTACAATTATCATAATAATTCACTGCTAAAAATATATTAGCATTCTTAGCATCAATTAAAGAAAAATTGTCTTACTCAAAACCAAATTGTAAGACACAAGAGCTGATTTTCATTATACATACATACGGTGGCACAGTGGCACAGTGGTTAGCACTCTTGCCTCACAGCAAGAGGGTCATGGGTTCGGTTCCTCAGTCGGGGCCCTTCTGTGTGGAGTTTGCATGTTCTCCTTGTGTCTGCGTAGGTATCCTCTGGGCACTCCAGTTTCTCCTACCACTAAAAACATGTACAATAGGTTCCCCATTGGGGCTAGGACTCCCCTGAAAACGAGATTCTGAATCTCAGTGAGACTTTCCTGGTTAAATAAAGGTTAAAACATACATACATACATACATACATACATACATACATACATACATACATACAAGAGAATTGCTCTAGCTTCTCTTCTAGTGTTTCTCCCTCAGCCTCTGTCAGTCGGTGGATGCTGGATTAGACGCTTGTTTAAGCTCTCTGTCTCTCTCTCAATCTGCCTTGTATTCCCGCCTTGTCCCACCATCACCCTACATCCACATCTTCTTCCCTCTATCCTCATATCTTCCTTCATCCATCACGTTTAGAGTTGGTTTCTATTTCCTGGCTTTTCAACCCCAAAAACCATTACCTCTTTGAGTCCCAACCCCCATCCCACCACTAACACTAGCCATTTCTTCTTCCTTTCCCCTTTACATCGGGAATCAAGTCAGGACTGGTTTAATATTCAGCAGGAAGCACTCATGGATATGCACAGTGCGTTTGGTGCGATCCCGCTAAATCTGCTCAGATGTCTCGTTCTCAAGAGTTTCTTCAGATGGATTTACTCTAGATTTAAAACATCTTGAGATAGTAAGCATTTTCGGCTCCCATTTAATGTTAATGGCAATTTGTGGAAATGCAGAATTACTACACTGTGCTGCCACTTGGAACCACTTTATCATTTGTATTTATCTTCTGCTTTTTCCAATTAGGGGTAGTGGGTAACTCAAGCCTATCCCAGCATCTATGGGCCTTACTTGGGTTACACTCTGAACAATGGTTAGTCGCAGGGCTGTCAAATAGACATTCACAGACAACATTTGAGGAATTTAGATCAGTTCACCTAACACATGCTTGTATTTGGATGGTGGGAGGAAGCCATTGAGAATGCCCTCAGTGGATATGCAAACTCCACTCCAGATTTGAATCAGCCCACCCAAGATTTGGTCCCATGCCCTTGTCAAATATTCTGTTAAATATATTGAATCATTGGGAAAGCGCTGAACTGTTTGGTGAGGTGATTCTACTGTATGTGCATTCTATAGCACTGGACAAGACAATGGAGAAAGTGTTCTTGAGGCCCAACAAACAATGAATATGAGTATTATTTGAGCACCAAACAGCCTCCTTGTATTGCTCTTACAGTATGTATTCTCCCGAAAAAAGAATAATCAAAAAACTTCTCAAAGGTGCAGCTTGAGGACTTTGCACAACTTTTGTAATAAATAAATAAAGAGAAAAGGCAAAAAGAGCAGATAGTGACCTGTACATAATAGAGATAATTATCATGGGCAGAGTTATATCAATTAGAGGTTCTGAATTATATTTTCATTGAAAGTAACAAGTGTAATTATTCTGTGACACCAACAAAAGAGGCAATAGATTTCTGAATTAGATGTTGCATGTTACAAAGTGGGAAAATGTTAAAAATCTAATTAGTTTTTAGGCAACAACACAACAACAACAACACAACAACAACACAACAACAACAACAACACAACAACAACACAACACAACAACAACACAACACAACAACACAGGAAATACTGTTATTGACATTCAAAGGTCTATTGTGCTATTTAGCCAAAATGTGAAAGGTGCAAAAATCAGTTTTGTTACTTTAAGGTGCATCCTAATCCCCTAACCCCTAACCCCTAACCCCAGCCTATCCTAACCTCCATACCCTAACCATACAATCAAGCTTTTACTTTTAGCCAACCAATTTCTTCCCCCTATATCTATATCTATATCTATATCTATATCTATATCTATATCTATATCTATATCTATATCTATCTCTCTCTCTCTCTCTCTCTCTATATATATATATATATATATATATATATATATTGTGCTGTCTGAAGGAATGATCCACTACATTCAATAGTGTGGCATTAGAAGCAGTGTGAAATGCAAGGGCCTATATTATTATTTCTGCCCTGCCTGACTGCACTGAGCTAAATGAGTTGGTGTAATAACGGCCTGTGTCTGCAAACAGAGATGGCCGAAGACAATCTTTATACCTTTCTAGTTCTCTATTTCAATCTCATCCTTTCATTCCCTGACTTGCTCATTTGTGCGTCTACCACCAGTGAGACGCAGCCAGTTTCCCATATCTCACATAAGAATAAGCCTGAGGTCTGGTGTTTTTAAGGGTTCAGATATTCCTTTCATCATCTCTGTGTTTGGACTTTATAGTTTTAGCAGAAGAGGATAGAAAGAAAAAAAAGCATGAGAGGCATAGTATTTTTAGCTCTATGACCTATTTCTCCAATGCTACCTTAGCCACTGTCAGTCACAGCTAATGCTCCAGACCTTACTGATGTGAACCAGGAAATGTAAATATCTTTTGTAGTCAGGTTTGGTAGTTTTTGCTCAAATATAAGCTTGATTTGACTCTAATATTGGCATGTGCAAAAATAAATAGCCTTGAAGTTGAATCCTTGAGTTGTTTGTATCTTCTAGTGTTTATTAACTATAGAGAACTAGCCTACCCTGCTCAGCATCTTAATTATTTTTTCTATATTTAGGTTTACTGGTCCTCTAAATTGGACAATGAGACACAAATTCAACTAGATGAACAGAATGCTTTTGTATAATCATACATAGATTTATATTGTGTTGTACCAGGTTCCAAGGCTTTCTCAAGGCTTTAATCCATTATTTATTCAAGCTGCAATCACACACTGGTGATGGTAAACTAACTCTGTAGCCACAGCTGCCCTGGGGCACACTGACAGAAACGCGGCAGCCATTCTGTCACACCACCAAACAAATCAATCACACTTTTATTGATATAGGCAATGTGGGTGAAGCTACTTAGGGCCCCAAGCTTCCAGGGCCCCATAAATGAAATAAATGTCTTGGTAATCAGTAAACATAATATGGTAAATTTGCTCTGTATGGTTAGGACCTGTCCATGTTGTCCTTGAGCCCCGAAATCACTAAATCTGCCACTGTTCCCTGGAAGACAACAGCAGGAAGCACAGGATCGCCCAGTTATAGGATGACTGATTTTGTTAAATGTATCTGAATAAGAGAAGATTGGATACATTTTACTGTTAAGAAAATAAATGGGGTACATCAGACCTAAAAGTTGGACTGTGCTACTTACTAGACGTACATGTTAATTGCTCTAGTTATTTTTTATACTTCTGTCTTCTGCTTATGACCTAATATAGCCCCTGAACAGGCCTATTTGTTGATGTTTAGTGAATGCTGCCATTATGGAGTGTTGTGGTCTTTGCCTCACATTTTATATTTAACTGTTCAGAAGCAGATCAAATAGATGTCACTTTTCAGACTAAAGCAAACTCAGTGTGTAGATGCTGATTTATATATTCAGTATATAATTATTACTGACAAGATATATAAGACAATAAAGGCACAGTCTTTGTCCCGAAAAGCTCATTTTTGGACCATAGATTTTCCAATATCCTTCCAAGATCAGGAGTATTCGAGGGTGGAGTCTGGAGAAACCAATGTCTGCTTCCCTCTGCAGCACTTTAATAAGAATGCAGACTGGAGCGGGGGACGTGGGGGCTAAAAAGAAAACACATCGTGCACGCTCACTCTCACGTGCACGCTCACTCTCACGTGCACGCCCCCACTCGTGCTCTCTCACGTGCACGCCCTGATACCGAGAATCCATCGCCATAATAAGAGGCCAAGTGCAGTGGTGATAAATCTCACCTGAAGCAGCAGATTGCCTTACCCTGATGTACTGCCCTCGATGCTCACTGCAGCCTGCCATGGGCCACATATACACCCACACAGATGAGGAATGTGCATAGATAAACACTGTGTATAAATAGGGACGCACAAATGTGATTGCGTGAAATACAGAAATGCAACTACGCGTGCAGATGAAAAAGGACTGTAGTCTCAGAAAACCACACCTTGTGAAAGATCCAGTATGTGCATGGAGATACTGAAGGCATTGCAAGATTAGATGGACTTTGCTTGGTCTCGTTCATGATGTGGCCTTCCTGACATTAAAGAAATACTTCATGTTACACTGTTTGCCAGATACGACTTGATCAGGGCTACACAAGAAGCAAACTATGGAAGTTCTGTTTTGGCAGTTCATTTTTACATCCAAAGAGTAAAAAAATCATAACATATATGCAATAACAGTATTATAAGTGTATTGCAAAGTGGCAGAGTGGGTTATTCAATAGTCTACTGGGTTTGGATGTCCCTGCAGGGCTACCATAGTTGTCAACATGCTTAACAGTGGGATATGGATGTTGACAAATAGGCCATAAACTGCATGTCCCAAGACTTTAACATTTATCATGTGACTGAAACACTGGTATCATTCTGGGTCTGTACAGTTTGAATACATCTCTGTCCTGGTATCTCTTTCCACAGATCAAACTATTGCTGTTGTCTTGACTACAATGATGCTTTGTCTGCTATAAGAATGAATGATTTTCTCTTGCGTATACACAAATATCACTGTGAAATCTAAGTACGATATCTATAATATATCACAACAATTACTTTTTTGCTCTGATTCCAAAAATGTACATACGCTTTGTTAATCAGGGGAACTACTACCGACTTTGTCTTATATATAAGTTCATACATTTGTGTTATTGTATAGCTCTATTGTTCTAGTTTGGTGATTCAAATCAAAATGTGCCAATTCAATGCCAAAAAAATCTTGTCTGGGTAGCGACACATCATTTCTGTTTCTGGTCCTCTCATTAAAACCACATATAACAGGTACATTTCAGACAGAAGTGACACATCTGTTTGGTCTCTGTTGTCAGATTTATCATGTTAAATCCAGTCCGTACAGTACACATAGACTAAGGAGAGTGCCGTGTGGTGACAGTGACTGCACCGCACTGATGTCTCACAGCTGCTCGTGTGGCAGACGACGACTCTGCCACTGTCCATCTGTCTGTCACTGTCAAAGAGAGTGTGGGCCTTTCTGCCTTTGTGGTGTTTTACACAGTAATGCTGTAAAATAAGGTTGGTCTGGTGAAGCTTCATAATCATCAGTCCTACCTAATCCGATAATCTGCTCCACACATTTGTACTGTATGTGTTCCACAAAACCATCTAAGGCTCACATTGGAAGTGTTTGCAATTAGGTGGTATTTTCATTGGAATATTTGAAGGTGATTGAATGAAGCACCAGCTAGCCAATTTCATCAATGCCTTTTATGATATAGTCAAATAACAAACCCTCTACATTATTATTTTGTTTTAACCATTGGAGGCCACTGTTTGACCCTCTGAGGCTGCCGTAGTTTGACTTATGACTCTTTAAAGCTGTAGTTCAAACCAACCGTTTTTCATATTTGTCAGATGGGCAGAATGTGTGTCATTTTGCTGTCTACAGTTATTGGTTTTGGGGTCGTTAATAATTGGTATGGACTTGAAGAAATGCATTGCAGAGGCTGTTTACTGTGTAATGATGGTCCAGACAGTATTGGGACATGCATTAATCAAGGCACAGTGCAGTCTAATCTTTGGGATTAGTTTAGCTGTTTTATTGCTACCATTTGGTTAAAAGATGCTGACCTCAATGAACTGGGCAGTGCAGTACATTCTTCATTACCTTGTGTAATAGTAAGATCTATGGGCCAATATGCTAAGTTTTTAGTTCAGCAAAATACAGTGTAATATACTTTTTGTAAAATAGCAGATAGGTCTACAGTCACCGGCCAGTTTATTAGGTAGGCCTCATACCTAAACTGGCACATGTGAAAAATTCAATTGACCAATCAATTCTGGCTAAAAAAAAAACAACCCTATACCATAAAAATCACCTTTCCTATTCATTCTGATGCTTGGTTTCAACTTCAGCAGGTTTGTCTTGAAATATGACAAAAATGGATGAATAAATTACTAAATATATCAATAAATTACTTAATAAATAAATAAATTACTAAATAAATAAAAAAATACTAAATAAATAACTAAATAAATAAATAAATAGGCATAATTAATAAAACACAAACTTGAAATGTCCTTTGCAGTATCTCCTATAACCTGCTGCAGTCTATTCCAAAGACTAAAGACCAGAGCCAGAAATTGTGCTGCACATGCAACTGCTGCACAGATTGGAAAGGAGAGGAAAAAAGAGAAATTATTTCAGAGAGAGAGAGAGAGAGAGAGAGAGAGAGAGAGAGAGAGAGAGAGAGAGCGAGAGAGAGAGAGAGAGAAATTGAATTGCGGGTGGAGCGGCGGTGGTGATGGGGTTGGGGGGAGTGAATTGGTAAAGGGTGATATTGCATAGTTTAATCTGTTGAGTTCAGCCGTGGCAGGACTGAGGCTGGGGGAGGGGAGAGAGAGTGGTACAGTACAGACAGGCTCAATGCTATTACTTGTGTGTCTGTGCAGCAACAGCAACAGCACAAAGCAGTATACAGGCAAATGTGGTCATCTAAGGATGGTGTGATGGACATTAGTATAACATGTGGTAATAAGGGCCATGTGTGAACCGGGTGGACACTAGAACGTTCCGTCATCAATCATATCTCAGTATGTGGATAAAAGATATATGGACCTTATTAGTGCTTGTAAGCAAAATTGTACATCACAGTTCCATGTTAACTACCATAGCACATATTAGTCAATGTACTTTAATAAAATGATTGGAAAATGGTAAGTTATTTATTTATTTTACATTAAATATGTCCCAAAATGTGTGAACTATATAGAAACAGTTTCCGTAAAGCTGAATATATTTGTTATAACAGCATGTCAATTTTGTCTAAATACTATAACATGTATAACTTTATATACAAGATGATGTAAATTTCACTGTATTTATTATTTGTCATTTATTTGCTTAGACATAATCCCAACAGACCAATAAAATGGCCAAAAAAAAATCCCATTACTTCATATGCGTTCTACTTAATTGCCTCATTCACCACAATTGAATAAGTCTATTGTTTGTTTGTTTTTTCTGGCATTTGGTCAAATTGTTGATTAATTTTCAGCCTTTTTTGTTTCGTTTATCTTTTTTAATGTGTTGCTTTGACCTCTAGGGGGAGCCCTCTGTTTCCCTATCAGCTGCTAATTGGTGTGGTTAATTGTGCCATAGCCATACACAGCTGCTGGCAAAGGATAGGGGAGAGGGAGAGTCAGCCACAACGTTTTGAAGAGGGCCACTTGTGCTGGATAGGACTTGAGGGATCACCTAAGAGCTCCAGACAATAGCTTGCTGCGGGATAGGATCGTTGGGGTGGGGGTTATGCTTTGGAGAATAGGCTGTGTCTGGCTGTCAGTGGTGCAAATGGTGCTCCCAGCATTCCCAGTTATCCCAGTTTATTTGAGGCTGGTGGAAAGGCCTGTCTCGAGGATGTTTGCACAGACACAGACAGCTTGGTGTGAGATTCATACACACACAAAAGAAATAATGCAGCACAATATAATTGATGTGTAGATTTGACACAAAGGCTCCTTCAACTGCAAGTTGTAGCTATGCAATCTTTTATGCTTTTACTCTTGGCTAGTGGCTAGTATTTTTCAAAAGCCATTTAAGATTTTTACTAGCCACAATTGTAACTTTTTTTTGTTCCCGTTTCTTTTTCAATTCATAGTATATGATTAGCTGAAAACACGGTTCAAAAAGTATAGGTTCATATTTTTGCTTAGAAATGTGTTTATGTGTTATCAGTTACTATGAGGGAGCCTAAAGTGGCTGGACATTTTTGAACATAGCTGGATAAAGCCAGGTCTAAAATAGTTAAATGTAAAGTGCAAAATCACAACACATTGGCTAATGATAGTTAATGTGTTTCTAGACAAAAATCAAATCTACCTGCATTTGGCTAGTTGGCTAGTGCTAGTGTCACATGGCTAATTCACATAAATAAACAAAAATGTCCACACCAATGAATCCTGGAACACAAAGCTATCTCAATCCTTCTTTAACAGAACACCACACTTATTTGCTACTGGGTGATGCCAGAAGCTGCTGTCTATTCAACAATGCCCAGACTTCCCTCTCCCAAGACACTTCTTCTAGCTTTTAAGGCTTAATCACAACACTTTCAAGTCATGAAATTAATTTGATTTTGTATTTCTTAGATTAGTGGATAGATTTTTACTGGCAAATTTTGTAGTATCAAAATACTGCCTTAAGCATACTTGACTGAATACTCTATGACTCTTACACATTAGTACACTCTGTATGTGGCCCTTGTTCTAGGCTGAACCACTCCTCCAGTTTATAAACTTGATTGAATACTGTGAGCGTGCACAAACTCATGCTCATGGGCGTGCACGTGGATGTCCTTTGTGCTACGATGCCCTTCAGAGTGAAGTCTGGTGATTGTCAGTTCTGTCATGCTGGCCGGTGGACACTTTGGTAGTCAGCTCCTGTTTGAGGAGAGTGGGCACGGGGCCAGTTCATTACTAAACCTCTAGTCTATAACTGAACCAGGGATGGAAGAGGAACTGGTTAGAAACACAAGTGGAATTAGTTAATGTTCAATCTCATACATTACCAGTCCAACGCCAATCTCACCACAACAAAAACATTACGTTACCTCCTGTTCTATTACGAAGATCTATAGTTATTTGTATCATTGGTTGAATTTTCTTCGAAAGTAACTCATATGTTCTCATGTTAATCTGTTTTTCTTGCATATCCTGGTTTCTCATCGATCTCAAAACATGCACTATAGGACTGATTGGTCCTGACTCCTGACCAAGATACTTTAGCTCAAAGTCTGGCAAGAAAATCCCCCGGTGTAACTTGGAGGTCACCCATTGCTCCTGACAGGTTGCTCTAGTGGCATTGTAAGGATGGGTCAACTGCTGAGGATACTTCTTTCTTACAGGGACAGATGTTGTAGTGTTGGAATAGCCTTTTCAGCTGATTTAGATTGACTGTGTAGGCCAAAAATTAGAACTGTCTTATATTTTGTGTGATTGGCTAAAGCCTGATAGCCAAGCTTAACCTAATACATATAGCCATGTATAATTATTGTTGTGCATAGATACAGTCTGTTATAAAGTATGTTATTTTACCAAAACGTGTATTCATTTAGTCCTGTAATGAGGCTGGTATTCTGTCTGGGTTGGCCTTTATTGACTGTGGCTGAACAATGACTGCTTGGTGTCTGTCTGTGGTCTGTTATAGTTCAGAAGAAACAGCCACAGAGGCCACAGGCAAAAATCAGAGCTGTTTTTCAATCTCTGGAGCAAAAAAAAAAAGTGTAAACAAAAGCAGTTGCCTATTTGCCTGATACACTCTTTAGCTGAATATAGCGGTATATAAAGGGACCAGAAGCTTTTGTTACAAGCCTGAGTTTTGAAATAATCATGGTTAAGTTAGTGTTTGGGGCATAAGAAAGGAACATTTAAAGGCTGTAAATATGAAGCTGGGATGGTAGAGGCTAGTCCTCCTGTTTCTCAGCAAAGAAATTGTGAGTTTGATTTTTGAACAATCCTCTAAAGGGAATCTATGTGGCCACCCTGTGTTACTGTGGGTTCTCTTTGTATACTTCTTGTCACTGTCCATTCATGACTCTTTAGCTTGGGGAGAGAATGAAAATTATAAGAGTCAATGGTTGTCTGTCAGTGAGCATCTGTGTACTCCACCTTGATTCCATTCCTGATGCAACCCTAAATTTATCCAGACTGGGTACTGGCACAAGCACGCTGGCTTGTGACCCCTTGTGGCCAGATTATTTCTAACTCCTCAAGACCTCAAGGCTTTCTCAAAGCACTTACAATTGAATTCATTATACAATAATGGAATCAATTGGTAGCGGTAAGCTACTCCGACCACCACCAAACACCAATCACACAACCACATTCATACATAGGCAAGTTTGGGTAAGTGTCTTGCCCAAAGACACAACAACATCATGCACTGGTTGAAGTGGGATTTGAACCACCAACCCCCTGGTTATACTGCTTTACCACTGAGCCACCACTCATTTATATATTTTCATTGGTAAAAATTTCAAGTTTTGGTTAACTTTATTTCCATATTTCTCCTACTCTTCCTCTTATCATCTTCCGATTGCCTCAACTTCATTCCTAACTTCTTCCTCCTCATCACTCACACCTCTGCTGCCTCCACTCTGAGCTCCTGCACCAGTCTACAAACAGGCAAACAGTCACGCCACTCTTCTTCTCCTATCACATTATAATGAGATTGGGAGCACACCCTGAACTGAAAGGAGCCATTTTCTACAGCTGCCAACTTATTATCGAAGAGGCTTGACTTACTCTGTTGGCTCTAAAGGCAGTGGAGGAGATGGGGGGTTTCAGGGCTGAGCTGTTTTACATTTTGAGTGTTTTTTTCTTTTACTAGTCTCTCAACCCTTTGCGCTGGTATATTTTGGTTTGGTCACCAGTAGTGCCCAAAAGAAGACTTCATGCTTCATGTTCCTCTTAAAAATGTAAAAAGTAGCTTGTAGTAGGGCTTTCTGGGCTGGTGTGTTTTTAACAGAGGTGGGTAGAGTAGCCAATAATTTTACTCAAGTAAGAGTACCGTTACTTCAATATAATGTTACTCAAATAAAAGTAAAAAGTACTTTTTCACATAATTACTCGAGTAAGAGTAACTGTTTGAGCGCAAAAAAATGAAAAGATACATATATGAACAGATTTAGATATTTTCATAAGATAAAATCAAAATCATATTTTTTTTAAATTAAGGAACAAAAAATTTTTCACATAAAGCTGTTCTTACATGACACACAGAGGTGGTAAAAGTACTCTTACTCTTTCTAGATTTACAAGATTTTCCTCGAGTAAGAGTACAGTTAAGTAAAAGTAAGTCAAGTAAAAGTAAAAGGTATTATGCAGTAAAGTAAAAAGAGTAAACACTCTATGGAGTACTCAAGTAAATATAACTGAGTAAATGTAACTGAGTACTACCCACCTCTGGTTTTTGAAAATACATTATGCACTGGGAGTACTTCCTAGAGTAGCCATGTTTGTTCTCCGCCCTCATTACTATTTATAATATATGGGCTAGTCTATACCATTTGAGGTTTGCCATTTGTCAAATCCCTTATACGAGGTTTTGGGTAATCAGATTTTTTTATGTGCCCTACATTATACGTCGAGTATCATTTTGACTGAATACTCCATAAAATAATAAATTGTTTAAGGCAAGGTATATTGCATTGTCCCCGTAGGGTAATTTGTTCTTGCTTGAATGCTGCTGGGTCAACCTGTCAGGAGGACTTAGCTGGAGAACTAGCCTCTTGTGGATGTTTTGAGTTTATCGGGGAAAGCAGAGTACCAAGAGAAACCTACCCAGACACGGAGAGAACATGCAAACTCAGGAAAAATGTCTTACTGGGTCTGGAACATAATCTTGCTGTGTGGACATATGTTAAGAATTGTATTGGTCATATAGTTGATACAATTTTCAGACCTGCTATGAAGGAGATGAACTTCTTGCACTACCAAAGTTTTATGCAGACCTCTCTTTAAGGTTATACCAATTCATTTCTAGAAACGGGTTGATTAGATTATAGTAGGTTGGTGGGTTTTGATGTGCTCAGAATACGGACAGGACAATTAATACCACGTGACATTCTCACAATATTTCAAAGTACTTCAAAGTCACATGTTCTTCTGTTATCATATTATGTACCAATACTGAGATTTCACACTTTTGTGCCATAATTCAGGCTGCTGTACAATCAATGACCAGTTAAAAGGATCATTAAAAATTTGAATTAACTTTTGGCTTTTCCTTCTGGGGTCGCCACAGCAGTGACCTTCCTCCTAGTGTACAGTAATCCACATATTGATTTGAAAGTTATGACACATGCCCTTCCTGACTCAACCCTATATCTTTTTAAACAACCTTTGAGCAGGAGCTCAGTACAGAATCAGATCACTGGGGGTTTTCACTGCTATATATTTTTGGTGTTCTATTATTATTCCTTTTATACAATGCATTTGCAGCCTACTGCTTCCATCTCTGCATTTGTATATCTCTTCTCTCCTGAACCGCTTCCATGTCACCTCAGAGAATTTGTGCACAATATTATGATCAATCAATCGATGTGATTTGTGTCCAACTACCCTCCTTCTACTGCACTGCGCCGTTTGGGTCTCCTGCTCAATGCTCCTTTACTGTCTATGTGTGTCTATATTCTCTATCACTGTGACCTTGATGTTAGCAAAGACCTTATTAACACGAATGAGAGATGCATGTAAAGGAATGGGAGATGTTTTGAAGTCATGATGATAAACTGTGAGTAATAGGAAGGCAGCTTTTATGTGATTCTTTGATAAGTATCTGTGAGAAGTCATTTTTCAGACTTGCCGCTTGTGCGTTTGAATGTTGTTGCTAATATTAACTGACTTATTAAGTGGTGTTTGAAAAAATAGATTTGGTATTTGTGGAATCTGACTTTGGGCACGAGGCGGGGTAGATTCTCAGGGTACATCGCCACACATTTGTCGGGCTATTCATTTTTAATGAGCAAATGGGACTCAATTGTATCCTTTTTAGAGAATAATTTTGAATGGTGCCTATCCCAGTAACTATGGGACTTGGGTGGGGTACACCCTGTACAATGGCCAGGTCACAGGGCTTAGACATACAGACAGATTTTTCACTCTTGCATTAATTCACATAGGGGCCATTTATCAGTGGATAACCTACAATACCACAAAGGGGACATGTAGACTGCATGGATTGAATTGATTGTGCACAAATATGACCACCCTATATTGAAAACAGAAATTAAATGTGCTAAAACTTGATGTAAGAATCCAGTCCATGACATCCATCATCATTGTAATCCAAAAGTAGCACATACATCGCTCCAGACATTGGCCATTCAAAAATAACCCACAGTAACACAAGGAGGGCATGTAGAGAATTGAATGCCCACCAATATTACTGTCATATTGGAAAACAGAAATGAAATATGCTAA
Organism: Philypnodon macrostomus; assembly: GCA_036025475.1. NCBI lineage: Eukaryota > Metazoa > Chordata > Actinopteri > Gobiiformes > Eleotridae > Philypnodon > Philypnodon macrostomus. The sequence goes on from JAVQKC010014357.1 coordinate 16,800, forward strand.
ATTATAGTATGGATCCAGTTATTGTCATCCATCACAATTTGTAGCTAATATTAACGTTAATTTTTTTCTCAACTAAGAGTCCCAACTTGAGCAGGTGTGCGTTTTCCAAAATCAATCATGTTTTCCTTGACACCACATGAATGCAGTGGTAGGTACAGTGGTTTGGACGGAGTTAAGGCATGACTCACTACTTATCTGTTGTTCTCTCCACAGGCAATCTGGAGGAGCAGTTATCAAGAACAGGTAAAAGCCACTATGAATGTGTGTGTGTGTGTGTGTGTGCGTGTGTGTGGGCGCGTGTGTGTGTGTTGAGAGACATGAGGAGGAAGAGGAGGGAACAAAGTCACACACAAAAATAACACTGAATTTTAATCACATCTCACACTCTTACAGCTGAGAAAATACAGTGCATATATTGTTGTCACAGAAAAAAAGGTGTTACCGACGGCAACTGTATCTCATGTCTGCTGTGTTTCCCTATTATCACCGGATGCCTGTTTCCTAATTGGTGGGCCAGGGCCAAAAATGGGACATGCTTTTAGCAGGTTGTGGAGTGGATGCCCTTGCAAGAAAGAATAAGACAAAAAACAGTACAAGCCCTAAATAAACCTTCATTTAGCCGGAGAATGGAGGTTTTAAACCCTTAGCTAAAATATTTTACCCATACAGTTTATATTATGTACATTATTGAGTAAGGAATATCATACTTCACTAGCTGTATGTAATAAAACACCTATTTGTATCAAAGCATGTGATTGGCCAAAGCTAAATCATGTATTACACATTGTCTCACAATTTCTATCATCCTGTTAAAGTATTCTGTGTTTATTTAACATTTGACTACAACAAGGTTTTCATTGCTTCACGTTCTTTTGTCCACAGTCTTGGTGAGGAGTTTTATAAGGAGGCCATTGAGCACTGCCGAAGCTACAATGCCCGTCTGTGTGCCGAGCGCTCCATGCGTCTCCCGTTTCTGGACTCTCAAACCGGAGTGGCCCAAAGCAACTGCTACATCTGGATGGAGAAGAATCACCGCGGCCCAGGTACGAGTGTTAATAAATGGTACCTGTTCAGATGTTTGTATAAATGAGAAGGAGGCGTCTAAGAGCACTCAGAGAGAGTCTACCAGCTGCTGTTGTGTGACATGATGCTATAGTTATTTGCAGAAGAGGGAATGGTTGACATAGGCTGTACTTAACACAAATTACTTTTACTGTTGACAATGTATCCTAGATTCCAAGATGTCAACACTATTTGCTTAGTAGAACTATGAAGTGAAAATGTCATTCTGTCCCTAAATTATGCAAAACAAACAAATCCTGCAATAAAGGCATGACTGAGATTTGCCAAGGGCTGAACATACATCTTGGCTACAAAAAAATATGTAACATTCCAACCACAGTCTTTTATAGCATGTTTTATTTAATATCTACATATGCTAAAAGCAGAGCAAACAGCAATGAGATGTCCAAATGTATGAAATAAACACTATCCACTTCATTAATATACTGTTCATGCAAAAGTAGTGTTGGGACAGACCTAAAAAAATCCATACATGTCAATCAAAGTCACCTGCAATTTAGAGCTTTAACAACGCAAACAGATGACAAAATTATTATACAACAGTATTTTAACCAGGCTGTTATCAATGTTATTATATGTCTAGATTTTAGGTTGTCGATTCCCTAAACTTGTGCATTGCTGTATATTTAAGGTCATGCCCCGGGTCAGTTATACACGTATCCTGCTCGCTGTTGGCGCAAGAAGAGACGGTTGAACATCTTGGAGGACCCCCGGCTTGTACCCATAGAATTTAAGATTGGTAAGAAGAAATTTGGGGCAAGGAAAATTTGCAAAATAGCTAATTACTTATGGTTTATGTTTTTGACATTGTTTTAACACGGACAAAGAACATGTAGCAGCACAGTAAAGCTGGGAGACTTTAAAGACAAAACTAATCTTATTGACCTTTAGATTCGGAGGATGAATAGCTAAAGGGGAAGCTGGGACTTATTATTTGGCAAAGAATAGGTCACCATGGCTTTTCAAGAGAACTTTTTCATGATATAGATGACACCTATATATTGGATTCTCATCTGGATCACCTCATCCCCAACCAAACCTGCTGCATCTCATTCTCTTCATTCATCTGGATGCCCCCTTCTACTATCTTCTCATTTACTTGGATGTACCCCTAAACCTGCTGCATCCACACATACATATTAAGCTCTCTCAGCAAGGATCTCATCCATCAGTCCTGGACACATCTATAGCCTGTCTGTCCTGAAAGTGGATCCCTCTATCATGTGGATCTCCCTAAGGTTTCTCTTTGTTTTTTGTTTTTTTTGTTTTTCCTGACCACGATGGAGAGTCAAGGGATGTCCTGGGAGGGTCCTTTTTGTGTGTGTGTGTGTGTGTGTTTGATTGTCTATTAACTTTGTTTATTGTTTGCAATTACCTTGTTTATTGTTTACATACATCTCTTTCTGTGAAGCCCTCTGAGGCAACTTTGTTTAGATATAGGGCTATACAAATAAAATTGAATTGGATTAGCTTGAACTTGACTGGAGGAAAGTCCTATTCATGTATGTAGGCTACTTGAAGTTGCAAAAGTGACATACAGAGAGGGGCAGTACAATGACATTTGAAATATCAGAAATATAATGTCTCATTGTCAGTTCACTTCTGTTTCATTAGAATATTTTTCTGTCCCATTTCAGACTACGAGGCGTCTCTAAAGAAGGAGGGGGGTATCCCAGATGGTCCCGTGCTGGAGTCCCTTCTGTCCGGGGAAACCCTCGACAAAAAGGTGGAGACCAAGGAGGAGGAGCCCATGAGTGAATGCCAGGTTTGATATTTGGTCCTTTTTTTTTAACATAAATTCTCCAAAATTATTCAAATTATCTGCGATTGTACTCTCCTAGCCAAATAAACAGTGACATACTAATGCTAATGTTAATGCTAATGCTAACCTTCGCCTGTATTTCTTGATAGGCTACTGCTAATATCTTATCTGTATTCTTTCCACAATTGCAACTATCAAAGTATAGCAAAATAACACAACCTAAAATCTATTTAGACATTTCTTATAGTCCCACTTGTATTGAGGTGTACAAGTCCTGGTTCTAGCTTAAGGTCACAAGATAGATCAAATGCTAACTGCTGAGACAAGTCTTACAAAAAATGAAAAATATAAACAAATAAATTAATAATAATAATAATAGATTTTATTACATTTGTCATCCAGTTCTTTGTGTCTGTCTTTGTGTCTTTTGGAGTGAGTTTTTGGCTGTGGCACTGGCCCCTGCTGCTCTGAAATCTCCCTCTTGGCACTTAGGTGAATGTGACTGCACAGGCGTCACAGTCAGTCAGATTGTTCAGTGATTTTATTTTTCTGGCATCAAAGAAAAACTAGAACTGACTAGAACAAAATTGAACTTTTCCACAATCTATCCAATGTATGCTGTAGGGTTGGGGTTTTCAAACTTTAACATTAACTTTAAGCCTAAATTAGCACAACATAGAGGCTAGTGTATACCAGGGATAAACAGGGCTAAACCAGGTCAAAACTGTTCCTAAACCAGGACTAAGCAGCGGTCCATCAAATCCAAGCACCCGACAAGAACAGAACTAAAACGTGAACCGGATCTGAATCAAACTAAATCAAGCACTCCACAGCAGGCTGGTGGTACCGCAGTTTGAGAAACACCTATCAAAATAAGAATATCAAAAGCTAGATATATGTTGCTATCTAACTTGTTTGTCAATTGTTCTGTGGTAGAAAAGGTCAGGTGGGGACTAACACTGTAACTCAATATATTGATTTTTTTTTTGTTATGTGTGATATAGCCGCCAAGGGCAATAGTTAAATGACCTGATCAAGATATAATTCTAGCTTCAGGTAACTGCAGATGATTGATTGATTGGTTGATTTTTTTTTTGTGGGTGACTGACTAAATTACCAACTAAGCACTACAACTAGCAACTAAACTACCAAACTATGGACAGCCATCAGTAGGTCTCAGGGCTGGCATTTTAGAGTCACCATTTTTCATAAACGCATATCTTTTGATGGTGGGTGGAAGCAGAGTACTTTGGAACATTTGTAGGTGAAAAAAACTATTGTTATGTATTTCATGTTAACCAAGTATAGAGCCTCATATATTTTGTTTCGAATCACAGGATTTAGTAGGTATCAAAAAACATAAAATGGTGTGATTTTGTATTTGGAGTTGGCATCACATACTTTGAAGCAGTTTCTTTGAAGCTTTTTTTTTTTGCATCGTACCTGGTGAGAACCTACAACAAAAAAGACATCTTGTACTGCTCATGTTATAATCTTGTCTCCTTTTGTGTGGTACACCTATATAGATTAAGCTGGAGATTGTCTTGTGGATGGTTTCAACATCAAGTCAATACTCCTCTTTGTTCTTTGCGGTCCCTTACTTGAAGTACAAAACCCATCGTGGCTGAGTATTTTAGCCTGCGTACTGTAGAGGCTATAGCTGGTGAACTTGGACAGACAGATAATCAATCAGATGTTGAGTGAGTGGCTCCAGCCCTGAGCCACAGAGAGACGCAAGAGCAGTGTTTAAAGTCAATAAACCAGGCTTGCTTTCACTAAAGTCCCATTTACAACATACAGACCAAACCCACTTTTAATGACTTCAATTGGAATGAACAGATGAGCAGACTTTCAGGGGTATCTGTAGCCTGTGAATTCTAGTCTGAGATGTTGTCCAATAACTGGAAAGCCAGTAGTTCAAATCCACACCAAGCAGTGGGTAAGTTGGGTTTAGACAAATCTCAAGTTACCCATGTTGCCTACAGTATGTATGACTGGGGTTGTGTTCGGTGGTGGTCAGAGAGGCCAGGGCACCACTGGCTACACATGTTGACGGCGGTGACACTGTAGACACAGAAAGTGAACAGGGCATAGTTAACACGTCTAGAGTGTTGCATTAAATAGCGTTTTAGAAACATCCTGTAATTTTATCCGAAAGTCTGTCCCTAACTTTTTGTGAGAAGTATAATTTTGGAGTGGTAATGTGTCTGCTCTCTGCCAAATTAAGGAACTCCCTCAAAAGCAGCAGGACTGAGAGCGATTTGAAGACCACCCACAGGCCCAGGCACAGCAAGGCTAAAGCTACTGTGGTTAAATAAAAAGTGCATAGAATAGATCTCACTCAAGGCAAGTCATCTCACTATCACAACTATAAGAACATACTGCAGTAATCCCAGTATTTCATGGGTTGGCTTATGTGTGGTGTGAACCTAATAGGTAGTCAAAGTCAAGATAGTTAAGTTAAGGCAGGTCAAGTCAGTTAAGTTAGATTGAGTTAGTCAAGTTAAGTATGTGTTTTAGCCAGATAGAGGAAGAGTTTGAGTGGGAGAGAGAGCGTTTATTTGACATATATTTGACATTTAACAGAATCATTGTTGCCTCCTCTTATGGCTTATACACTGTTCTTGTTCATATGGGTCTTAACCACAACACTTTACTGTGCACTCAATCTTGTCTCTTGTCTTGCCCGTTCAGAAGCTGCTGGTCGGGGACTTCCCTCACGAGCTGGAGGTGGATGAGATGGAGGAGGACGTCCCAAAACGCAAGAACCGCACCAAAGGACGAGTAAGACAGAGCTGGCCTTTTAGTATTTGATTCACTTTTTACAATTCACACCTTTTAGGACACAAAGCAATGTTTGTAGTAATGTCTCTTTTTGATATTTTTGTTAAATTATGACTATTTAACTGTTACAAAACCAATCACAGAATTATATACTGTATAGTATTCTCTTGATGCTACAGAATTGTCAGCTGAGTCCCACACTGGAGAGGCAGACAGGAGCAAAGAGATGAATTCAGCTCTATTTGTTGCTGAGATTGATCTTAAATTTAAAAGTGCATGTGGTGTTGAGGAGTTGTTTAAATGAGAAGTAGAATATAAAGTACACATGTTAAATTTAATGCATGCATACCTTCAGTAACACCCACTATTTGTTTGTGAAGTTATAAGAGCCCCGTAGGTGATAGAATGGTAAAACTATGTAATGTTTTATTAGATGTTATATGTACAACTCATGTCATTGCTCCTGTCAGCAATGCCATTTTACAGCACTGAATGATTGCTTAAACTATTAGTGTACACACATTAAATAATATTTCCATTCAGCCTATTCTACAGCCATGCAAGGAAATGATATGTATAAATTGCAGAATGATTTAGCTTTGATGCTGATATCTGCATATGTCTCTACATGACATTACTAATTCGTTTATGTTTTTGACTAATGAATTAATTAAAACGAGTGATTAATATCCAGAATAACCTTACAGTAAGCTCTCATTCCTGTACTAATCATTCTTGTAAATCTCCTCAGATCTGATTTTAAATTATGCCCGACAACACAACTTCTTTTTACAACTTTGATTAGCTCATGTCGTTTTTTCTTCACTTTTGAGGGGCGTCCTGAGGGAACGTAATCAAGTGTTAACAATGTATTCTTGCAGCTTTCACGCGCACACACAAACGCATACTAACACATACACTGGGGTTGTTAATTGGGGCGGTTGCTCCCCTGCTAAGTGTCATCAGCCTCCTCCTGCTGGAGTGCACATGATTAGCATGTACGAGTGTGAGGCGATGAAACGGGAACACACACACAACACATTCATTTGAGTTCATCTCGACAAAACTTGTGTCAAATGTTGAGACTTTATGTGAATCTAATGTAACTGCATGAGGTGGAGCATCCCGGTGAGAAGCTACTGTATTCATATTCATGCTTGCATCTTTACCTTCTTTGCATGTTAATATGTCATCTAACATTTGAACTTGAAGAAAATCCAAATGTAATCAGCCATCCTTATTTAGTTAGAGTCAGTTTGGTTTCTGTTTTGATTTAGACCTGGCTTAGTTCCAGTGTTTTGCAATTCCTACTTTATTTCTAGGTTTAGACCGGGTTTAGTGCTCATTTGGATTCAGTTTAGTCCATTAACATAAACTGAGCTGGGTCTCTATGTGCAGGCATTTTCTGTCATAAACCCTTACTGCTGTGACTGATTGTTGTGTGTGTTTGTCACAGGCCTGCGGCGTCGGAGGAATGAGGAAGAGACAAGAGCCGCCCGCCATCGAGGACAGAGACAAGCCTTACGTTTGTGACAGTAAGAATTATTGTATTTCTCCAAAAGGAATAATATATGTGCTAAATCAAACAAAATATCTTGACCTGGGGAATAGCTGCCCCTGCCCTTTCCCCACAGTGCCCTTTGAGCAGTACAGTAAACGATTGACATTTAAGCTGCGTCCTAGATATTGAAAGAGAGGGCCCCTTTGGTAACTATTGAGAAAATTATGGTTATACTGTACTGTACTGTACTGTATACAGAAACAGGCAGAATAATAGGAATATTCTAATTTTTGGTTAAAGGGGTATGGTGAAGGATAAACTATAGTGGCTTGAAAATCATTGCCATGAAACTATGATTGAATTACATACGTTCACATACATCCAGTGCATTTTGAGTCATTCATATTGTTTTTTTCAGTCTGTGGAAAGCGTTATAAGAATCGTCCGGGCCTGAGTTACCACTACACTCACACACACCTCGCAGACGAAGAAGGAGAGGAGGATTCGGAGAGACACACACTTCCCTTTCAACGCAAGAACAACCACAAACGTAAGTCTACATGCTTCAGCAAAGTATCTAAATACATTCAAGTCATTTACACATTTTTGGAACATTCATGAGTACTATGTAGATTTTGTAGAGCATACTTTTACTCTGGTATTTTTACAACTTTGGGAAGCATATTCGCAACCAAGTACTGATGGTTACACAGCAGCAGCATTATAACAGTATAATAAAAATGTGCTTTCAACTTTCCACTTACATAAAAGGAAAAACAAATAATCAATAACCTTTACTATTTCATTAGTAATATATTTCTTTAAAGGGGCACTATGCAACTTTTTACTTTTACTAGAGTCTATGTGATCCTAAATGAGTTGTTGTGGGGTGAATGAAGCTTCCTTGCTAGGATGAAATAAAATGATGTAAATGAAACTGACGCAGACCTGGTGTTTTGTGTTGAACAGTAGCTTTATGATAGTCTATAGAGTCTATATATGAAGTGTATATTCTTTGTGTTCTTTCTGTGGACAGTGCTAGTCTCTGCAAATGTAGAGGGAGCTCTGTCAAAGGAGAAATGTGACCCAAAACAGTGCATAGTTGCAGAGAGTCCCTTTAAAGTGACCTGGTGCTAGCCTTTTCAAAGTCCTTATTTAGATAGGGTTTTTTTTCTGGTTTAGTCTTGGTTGAATCCATTAGTCTGGTCTATACCATCCCCAAGCCTGATTAGACTCACCTAATCACAAAATAAATAGTTTGGGTGAATCGATCAGATGAGGGTCACTGCAGCCATCCTTTACAATCAGAATAATATTGAGAACCATTGATCGTCCCGGGCCTCGTGCACTTCTACGCTATAGATGGAGTTTAGTTTAGTGCTGATGGAGGCGAATCCTAAATGTGCTCTACTCATGTGGATAGGACCGTCCCAGTGGAGAACAGTGGTTTTAGCTGATTTCTTCACTTTTTCTCAGTTTCCTTTTTCAAACCAAGCAGGTGAAAACACTGGCTGCAGCTTTCGTTATAACTCGTTCATAGCAACCTGGTTTTGTCATCATAGAACAGGGTCAAATGAAGCATTTTTTTTATTTTAGGAAACTTATGGACTACACCTTTAAGCAGGCTAGTGTTACTACCTCAGCATCTTGATTGAGGGGATTGGTTGCCAGGGGAAACAATATAGTATCCTTGACAACCTAATATTTTTACCTCTGGTTCTGGAGATTGGAAGTTGGACCTTGGACAGATGTAATCTCTGAGTTCCGGTTGTCACGTCAGAAAGGCCATTACATTGTAGTTAACAGTTCCATGTAGCCGTTAGCAGTATTAGCAATAACAGAGCATTTTTGCATATTTGTAACTGCAGAAGCTCAAACGCCCCACAGTAGTCCACTTATAGAGAGAGGGTGGTCAGTAGTGGCCGACTAATGTATTAAATATTTTATTTAACTTTTATTTATTCATTTCTCTGGGCGCTGCCATCTTGAAACAGTTCGTCTGACTTGGAATTGCAACATTGGCTAGCTTTCCAATTTATATTTAAAATTCAGAAATTCTGACTTTCAAGGACAACTGGAACACACCAACTTCAAGCTTTATATGTACTGCTATTTTCAATATAGGTATATTATAATATAAAATGCAATGGAATATTCCTGATGATTTCTACTAGCTCTTACTAGCTGTTAGACATAGCACATACATAGAACAAGTGCTGTGACTATAGTGATAAATACATTTCCATGGTGATTGTAGTTCTTGTGCAGTCAGATCGCTGCTTGATGGAAATGATGTCTATTACAAGCTTTCACTCAGCACTCATCAGCCCTGAACCATCACTACATAAACCTTATTACAGTTGGCTCTCTCCATTTAGACCCATGCTGTATGTAGCTCTTCAATCACAGCTCAGTGAATGGTGCTATTAACCACATAATGACTGTCCATTAATGTGTTGGTTTAGAGAGACTAGCACTGGTCCAAGGAAGACCAAGACTGCTTTAGTGGTACTTGGTGGGCTGTGGAAGAAGGAGGGAAAAGACCTTTAACTAACTGTATTGTGACTATATACATATAGTCACAAAAATAGGATTTTTTTTAAACTTTTGGCTGAAATTGGTGGCTATGATGCCACAGTGATATTACAGTGTCCTAATGCATCACTCATTCATTCATAGTCTTGCATATTCTCCCTGTATTTTTGTGAGTTCTCTCCAGTTTCCTCCCATCATCCAAAGAAATACATGTTAGTAGGATAGATAACTCTAAATTACCCCCATAGAGAAACAATGATTGTCTACTTGTGTATGTCTCTGTGTCAACCCTGCGACTAGCTGTCTACTGTCCAGGGTGTACAACGCCTAAGGCACATAGTTGCAGGGATAGGCTCCAGTCACCAGCCTCTTTTCTATGTGGTCTTCTCTCTACCGGACACTTGAAAACCATTGTTGTGTTATTTGCATCACCTGCTCTGCCTCCTCATGTGACACGTCAAAACCTTTGCAGGCCTCAGACTTCTGCATCACTGTGCCTTCCTCCTTGTGGTGTGTTCATTCCCAGTGGGACTTTTAGCTTTTATATAATAAGATAAACTGCTGGAAGTGGCGGCGTTATTGAGTATTGGCAGACTTCCTGAAGCTGTGAAGTGGTGTAGTGCTAAATCTAAAGGGATTCAGCTTGAGCAAGCATTTATATTGAGAAGAGAGGCACCCTGACAAATTATTACTCTGTCATAAAGTGCTTGCTCATGTTTGCATACAGAAGAATGCGGGATGTATCACAAGGCCAAGGTTAGTGTATGACGTCTTATTGGATTAGGTCAATATGTTGTATGTGTGTTTTTATGGTATTGTTTGTTGTTACTTGGAGAAGATTTAAACAATATATGCAATGGTTTGGACATGCACAGAGGAGCAATAGTAAATATACTAGAATTATGTGAAGGTTAGTGGTGCCAGGTAGAAGGCCGATTGAGCCAATAATCCTCGCGTGAATTTTGGCACATTGAGCCGGGCAATTGTATACTTAATGTACATAGGCACATTACAGAGGTCAGATAAAGAATGCCTATATAGCGCCCCATGTTTATGACCCCTATGGGACCCTGGACAAAATATTATTATGACCCCACCCTACAACAAACAGGAAGTTGGCCATTTTGAATTGAATTTGGGAGGTCAGGTATATTTG
>JAVQKC010014376.1:0-17568 GCA_036025475.1 Philypnodon macrostomus
CACTGCCACCTATGCGCCAGGCATGTTTATAACAACACTCTAAGGCGTATTTGTGCGGATACGTGTAGATGAAAACTTTTCTGAAAACAGTGCCGTGTGTACAATATTATTTTTTAAAACGATGTGGGGGGATATTCGTTTTTAAAAATACCCGGCTACGTGTGTACATGGCCTTTGTCTAAGTCAGCTCTATGGCTAACTTGCCACTGTCCATGGAGTATCCCACTATAGTTGATGAGCTAATGGAACCCAGGGCCACCAACAGGAATTGGCAGAAGAAGATAAATTAATTTTCTTTCCAATTTTAAGTGAGTTGAACACACTTAAATTGTCATGTTTGGATTTTTCTAATCTATTGAAAGCTAAGGATCACAAGGTAAATCAGAACAAAAAATTCAAGAATGACCGGAGCAGACAAAGCCATAGCTTTCACATATACTCCACAGTCAAAGTCAACCTTTTCATGGTCAGCAATAACTATAGTTACACTGTTTCTATCCAAGAGAGAAGGACTCAGCAGTATAACCTTGCATCTGAAGGACACATCATTTGAAATGCATTGGGTGCCACTGCTCTGTGATATATCCCTTTACCAGAATTAACCTCAGCTAGTCTTTTCTGTCACCCACAAATCAGAGGGTAAGAGCTGGGACAGGCTTGCAGTCCGGACACAAAACACATCAGACTTAGTACATGCCACATAGGGTTGGGTCATTCCAAATATGACAAATTTTCCATTTACAAAACAATTGGTTATTCAGTTATTCTTAGGTTTAATAAGAAAACTCAACATATGGCGCTTCTTTCTTTTGCTTGAGTTGAACAGACTATATTTTACTATTATATTTTGTTAAGTATTTGGATTGTTTGTCTGATGGAACATTGAGCAGTTTAACCACGACTATAATGCCACCTTATTATTTTTACAAAATTAACTCAAACATTTGAACACAATGAAAAAGGGGTGAGAAATACAGTATTCTGAAATACAAATACAAATATAATATAAATACAAAACAATATAAATACAAAAAAGTACCAATCATGTAAGACAGGTCACATGACTAAAACACAAAAACACTAATTGATGGGGGGACTTTGTTTCAAAGTCTGACATCTTTTGTGACTTCTATTACAAGACTAAGCTATCTGTATTCCAAGGTAACCTCTGTCATGATGCAGGCAGTCACAGAGCAGCACCTGTCTGTGTGAACATGTCCAGAGAGGGGAGAAAACAGAAGCCTCAGATGGCTAAAAGCATCCATGATTAAAATGCAATTCAGTTAGGACGAGGAGATGGATGAATGACCTAAATGGAATTGGCAACTGCACAGGTAGAAATGACTGTGGCTAAACTGGTGCAAATGAAATATACTAGGATTTAGGGCTGGGTGATATACAATGTCATGCCAATACTACAATACAACATAATATTTTTTTTCTTGTAATATATTTCCATACACATCCATAAAGTGGTAAGAGTGATTATTGTATTTTATATTGAACACATATATTTGGTACACATCCGCCTAACAGCTGCCAGTTTAAACATGAGTAAAGCTAATTACAGTATGTGAATTTCACTTGTGTAAAGAAAAAGAATTAGCTTACAAACTAGGAGTGCCACATGCTAACTAGCCCCCAGAGAAACGAGAGCATCTTTAAGCACGGTAGCCATCGGAGCCAGATCTGGCATTAGATTAGTCCTTAAGCTTTCTTGTTGAACACACTGACAGAATGTGACAGCTTCAGGATTAAATAGTTCACTTCAAAGACTTTGTGATCATTAATGGAGCTGCTAATTATTCTTGAGGAGCCACCAGTGATGGACCAGAGCTAACTAGCTAACTGAAAGGTTAGCATTCACTCCAGCCTCTAAAAGCTTTTAATTGGCTTATCTACTTGTCTTTTTAAATGGACACAAAAGAAGCAGCTTTGGTATAGCCACAAAATAGCTTAAATTAGGTGAAAATAATAGGGATCTAGTCTATTGAATTTAGGAACAATAGAAGGTTTAGACTAAGGCCTACATTTGTGACCAATTATATTGTAGCGTTCTGGTGTAAAGAAAACACGCTGAAGTATTTCTTGGCTCTTTATTCTGCAAACTTTTACACAGGCTGCTGTAGGCCGTAGCCAACGCCAAAAAAAAAAGAGAATTAGTTTGCTTGGACGGGAACCGAGTGCCGCGAAAAAGTGCTTAACACTAGCAAAACCTACAGTAACAGTAGAAGAACACTCTCAGATAACAGTGAATAATCCAAGTCATACCAAAAGAAACAGGCATTCAAAGACACTAGTAATTTAACTTGAGGCACATTAATAATAATGTCTGTAACCACACTGACAGAACAGCCTCAGCTTAACAGAAATAACATTGGGGTCATTACAATATTTAGACCAAAAATGATGTATAATATTCTTTGGTGAAAATTCATACTGTCTTCTTAAGTTTAACTGTTTTGAAGACGAAGACTACAGGAAGTAGTCGAAACATGTAAAGCAGGTAAACAAAAGCTCTCTGTCTAAAAAAAAGAACCTTGAAAACAGATGTATAATATTGTTTTACATTCCATGCTGAACTTGCCCTGTCATTTTTATTAGCATGTACCACATTTATGAAGCTAGAACTGAAGTTATGATGTAAAAAACAGTATTTGGACCAATGATTTGAAGTTTCTGATGTTTTGATGAAAATGTATATTTTTGTTTGGACGTGGACAAGAAGCATAACAGTAGGGAAATCCCAGTCCCAGATATGGTGTTCCAACTTACATAATTTCCACCCCAGGCTTGTTTATAATAGACATTTCAGCAATATGTACAATATTGCAAGGCTGCAGTCATAATATCCTAATAATGGTGTCCAAGTGCAACTGTCGGGCTTATCTGATCATATAAAACCCTTCATTGGTGTGCCAAAAACAAGACTTATTCAGCCGCTGTAGGAACTGTCTGTTGAGTCTTGTTGTGGGTAATAGGAGTATATGAAAGAGGATGGATGCTGCCCAGTGCTGCAGTGTGCAAAAAAGGATGTGGTGTAATCTTCACCGCCATCTTTAATGAGATCTGATGCAGGATGCTGTGGTAGAGCTGAGAAACAGAAAGACAGCGCCTGCAGAGAGGCACATGGTAACACAATATGAGCAGTGTGATGAAGAGCTACACACAAAGCAACATGATGTGGTTATGGTCGGGTCAATTCTTTAGACAAAGGGAACACAAGAGGAACAATTAACTCAAGTAGGAATGATCTACAGTGGAAACTCAAGAGAAGAGTGTGGGATTAACCTTTGCAAGAATCACAGGAACAAATAAGTGACCCTGACTATATTTAGTGCTTCTTGCACATGTTATCAGTTGGGCTTTACGGTAATATAGACCCTTTCAGAGTTTGTAAACAGAAAGTTCTAAATTCCGGAATGGAAGCATCTGAAGGCAAGACCGTAACACATTTTCAATGGAGAAATCAAGATCGAGATCAAGCAAATTAAGATGGTTTTGACAAATGACAACCACTCTGCTACATGTAGGTAATGTCAGAGCCTGGTTAGAAAACATAGTGAATGTACCTCAGGCAGCATTTGGCTGGAGGCAGAATTCCTGATTTTTAGGTTTTACTGAACAAGTCCTCACAGAAATGTTGAAGACCACAACATTTTTTCATTGTTTTCTCAGAATTATTCTATCCCTCACCACAAACACTACTTTTTTTATTAAGATAACTCACTTTTGCCTCCAATCGCCTCCATTCTGGAATTTTGAACATTCCATATGACAAACTTTTTAAAGGGTCTACATATGAGACAAGGAGACTGTGCCAAGATTATTGCAGTTAATTACATACAAGCATCCTTCTTTTTCAAATACTTTACCGTCGGAAACATTATTCAGGAGACAAGCCAACAAAACCAAAAAACAATTTAGCACTAAGCTCATCTGTTGTCATGGCACTAGTTGAGTTGTTCTGATTTAACCTGAAAATAATACTATGAACCTTTTGACTTTCATACAATTTTTTGGAGCTAATTTAATGCCGAACCAACCAATAAGCCAACACTAACAACATAACCCAGTGTTACAAAAGGAGTCTTGTGAAGCTGGGCCCATGTATACAAACATTTATGTCTGTTTCAGGTACAAGCTACTCCCAAAGTTCCCCAAAGACTAAACTTGACCTCTTTACACATAACATTTTAGACTTTTTAGACTTCCTAGTTATTCCTTGAGCTCTGACCTGTTCAGTGAGCAATGCTAGACTGTCAATACCTCTTTTTTTCCCCTCTTTCAACCAACTCAAAAACAGGGGCCATTGATTCAATTTGGCTTAATCAAATCTGAATCGTTAACAGCCGTGTGTCAATCTTTTCTGGGGGCTCGGCACTCCAGTTGCAGATATGCAATCTCGGGCCGGTGTCTCCTGGGTATATTTAAGTCATACATAAAAAACACAGATTGTCGGAGTAGATATATGGCATGTCACTGCTGGCCAGACTGAAGGTATTGGTTACAGGGGTTCTGTCTAGACAGGCGACTGGGCATCGCTGAGAAAAATGATACATATTTATCTGTTTGCTTTAGCAGGAAAACTGTAAAAGTAAGTCAAATGAAACATGGGGCTCACTACTCATAAACATTCACATTAAGGCTGCATACTAGAAAAGAATATGCAATACCATGTTGAGTATTGCAGTATTGCTTTTTAACATAGGAGCTTCAGCTAAACAAAGTCTGGGTATACTAGTCAGAATTGGATCTAAATCTAAAAGGGCTAAACCAGGACTAAACCACCAACAAACCAAGAATAAAACTGTATTTGATATTTTTATTGGATTGGCATAATTGTTATGAGTATAAATGTAAAGTATAAATGTGTGATATACGTATTGGGCAGCCCCAAAACAAATGCATGTTAAGCTAATAGACTTGCACATGTTTATCTTTAGTATGCGGCCATTCAGGGGAAGTGGTCCATACGGGTGGCAGTCTAACAGGAGGCCATGTTAGATCTAGCCACCCAAAGGACGACTAAAGCGTGAGGAGCACTGTCACGGGAGAAGCCCATTGGCCCACTGTGTCTCCTGCCTGACTAATGTAATCCATGATCGCTCTCATCCCAATTAAACGCTGAAACGGCCTCAGAACAGCTGTAAAGGGAGGTCTCCGTGGAGAGCACTAACCACTGTTAATGTCAGAAGTCTCGTTTAAAGAGCAGCATCTGTTTCGGATCCACAAAGTCTTCATGCCTCTGAGTCCTGCCATAGCCCATATGACCCTGTCCATCTGCAGCACAGTTATGGTTCATGATAGATAATGAGTTTAAAGCGGCCATAATATGACACTTTAAGGTTTTTTTAATGAACTTGTAAAACTTCTAGACTAGCGTTTGTGTTGTTTTCTGGCTAACAAACACAATGTCAGCAAAGTAGAGTTCTTTCAATGGATGAACGAGCTAATATTTGACTCAATGAACCATGCATTATTAAACCAAAAACATGCCATTCACAATGCTTTTTATTTTTTCCCCAGACTGGTCTTGTCTTTAGATCCATTTCCAAATGAGAAATAATCATCTCTACTTTCTGATTCAGGGAACAGGAACCAGCCACTTTATGGAGTCAGGAAATGGTGAGAGCTAAAGAGGTCCTGTAAAAAATAAAAATGACAGTTATTTGTTTATGAAGACAGCGGAAGGATGCTGTGATCAGATAATCCCATAGTTCAGTGGCCTTCACCAGGAAGTATGCCCATGCATGCTCATCACTCAAAATGAACCATAACACCAATTTATGTCTCGATTACATAATTTGCTAATAAGATCTCCAGCAATCTTTCTCATGTGTGTGTATTTGAGCACTCTTCTAACTCCTGCTGAATAAAATAGACAGGGAACTATATAAATCACTCTGTGACAATCCACAATTTTTTACCACACCCCAAAAACAATATTTATAAGATATTCTCAGTATTTTTCCTGCTTCAAAATAATTGTACAAAGCATCACACTGACAAATGTTGCACAGTACAGAATAGTGAAGCAGCTCATCTCAGGTACCTCATTAAGTCCTCATGTTCCTCATTTTGTTCAAGGGAATGCCTTGTGTGAAAATTGGGGTGTTTTGTATGTGAGTGTTATGTAATGTGTTTTAGCTCAGATGAAGAGGCTTACTGTTTCATGTGACAGAGGAAGTACAAGCAAAAAGACAAAATACAGTATGTAGAAACTGAACGAGAAGACCATATTAGACCAGTAGATGTCTAAATGCAATATGGGAAATATGTTTCATTTTGATACATTAAGATTATAAAAAAAACTAATTATTTTGGATTGTCTAATTACAAAAACCCAGGGTCAGATATGTAAAGACCAGACTTTGTAGCAGGGCCTCCATCATAACAATAGAGTTAATTTATATAGTTAGTATTGTGCTTTTTTTCTCTCTCATGTTGAACCTTAGTGCATATTCTGTAAAAAGAATGGATAGATATTATTCCTGCTTCTCTTTGGTAACTCTGAATTGCTGCCTGGAAATATTACTATAAATATACTTCAAGCTCTATGATTGAAGCATGGTGTTCCTTTGGGAACAACCTGTTATAGTCTGCAAAAGACAATCATTCACTAACAAAAGCACATGCAACTACTGACTAACTCAAATGAGAATCTACACACTCACACATTCATTTTGTATACGACGGAACCAGCCCGAAAAATATTTCCTTGTGCCTACCCAGTGTTTGGGTTTTAAGTAGAGAGATAAACATGCACTGACTCAACAGAAAACAATGGCAGAAAGCAGCTGGCCTCAGGATGCACACTCAGCACCTTTCAGGGGGCTTAAATTAAGCAGGGAAGTATTGCTAATCAAGTTTATCATGTACAAAAATCTGCAATTACTGGGTGTTTGGAGGTGATTCATTGCCTTAATGGGAATACGACACATATATACGGTAGTAAAAGCTGTTTCCTGGTTCAATATGTGCATGTAAACAACTAGACTTTAGCACAGGACACTGCTCCAAATGGCTTAACTCCAAAACATCTATCATTGGCTCTTAAAGGGGTCATATCCTGTGTTTTTTAGCTTTTTGAAATAATTTGGTTTACCTCTAGATCAGCATGTCATGTACTATATTTAGTGAAAATGTTTTTGAGAGCTGTTGCTCGACCTCTGTTCTAACTCAGATTAGATGCATGACCCTGTTAAGGCCCTCTTGCCCCCTGCTGGCCACATCCAATGTGCCAATGCAAACAATACAATTCCTGAACTATCTATATAGTATAATAGTGAAACACAACAGGGCCCCCTTAAATCTAAGTATTTGTTGCACTCTTGCAGAATGCTAAAACGTTATGGCGTCGCTAATGAATGGTTAAAGCCATCAGCTGCCACATTTAGCTTAGCATGTGGAACATTATCTCCAACAGCCTCTGTCATCTTTCAACTCCTACATGGCAGAACCAGCTCAATTATATCTTTGGAGATTAGTCGTCTTCTGAAATCGTAAAGAAAGTGTGACAGTGTGGAGATTGGAGACATTGTCTTGTCTTCTTGCATACATACACAGAGAGGAAACCGTGTAGTTTAGACATTAAAGTGGGCCAAAGCATTTAGAAGAGGAGCAGTGAAAAATAGATGAACAAGATGGAAGCCTCTCTTTATGCTCCTTCAGAAGATATCTGAATATGTGAATTGTATTAAATTGCTTCTATTGTAATGGAACATCTGAATACACTCTCCCATCTGTCATGGTTGTAATTTAAAAGTAAAGGTGCAAAAGAATGTAACATACAGCTGTTAAAAGTTTGGAATAATAGTGGTAGTTGAAGCAGTATTTTATGCATACTTTGTTCACTTAGATATGCAGTGGGACTGTCCATGAATAATGCAGTGCAGTTGGTTTGAGTGGTGTTTCTGTGCCTTGCAACCAATATACATTTGTCTGACTGGCTAATAAAGTAGAATTGGTATCTCTTAAGATGGTCTTGTGCTGCCCACCTGCTTCATGGTTTGCCATTTTGTGTTCAGAGATGGTTTTCATGGTATGCATGCCTTGAAATGGTTATCTGGTCTAATTTAGTCTTTCTAGTCAGTCTCTGACCTCTGGCATCAACAAGGTATTTTTGCCTGTAGAACAGACAGTCACTGGATAATGTATATCCTATACATGTAAAATGTATATACTGTATGTTCAAAGTCATTTAAATCACCTTTCTTCATTGTGATTTTTTAACTTTAGCTGGTTGCTCTTGAACAGGTTGATTGGCTATTGAGTTTATGAGATCTACCTAATAAAGTGGATGTTTATGGATAACCAATGCACAATTATAGTCCCACTAAGTTTCAAAATGATTATATAGAGATATCCTTTTCATGATCTGCATGTCTGACAGCTTTTCAATGTCACGCCCACACCATCATGTCCTTGTTTTGTCAATGATTACATTACATAAACAATGCTTCAGGCCAGATCGAAAAATGACTTTAACAGGACATTTGTTTAACCCCATAGTGTTATAGCATCACAAATAAAGCTTCTGTAAAAATGTGGACAATTATTTTATTAGCTATCTACCAGATAATGAATCCTGCTGTAAAATATGAATTAATAAACCATAGCACCCGTAAACAATATATTATCTCTGTTAGTTATTATAATTGTTGTGGGCACCAGGAAATATAATGTATTCCCATTTCTTGCTTGTTAAACAAATTGTCTCACATGCGAAGGATGCAACCTTTTTTTTTTTTTTTTTACTCAACAAATCCAGAGGTAGTGCACCGGCAATTTCCCAAAGCTAGCCAAATGTGAGTAGTCGTCGACAGAGGAGTGCTCTTGGTTTGTGCAGTGGAGATTGAAGAACATTATAGCATTATTGGTAGATCCTTAAGGTGTTTAAGATCCTGCATCTTTGTCAAGGAGGTGAAAATCTAAAGAGTGTAATTGACATTTTGGGGCATTTTGAGAGCAGCCCACAAGCACTCATGAAATGGTGGATAAAATATGTCCATCATATATTTGCATGTCAATGAGAGCTTTTCATTTAACAGCATGGCTTTAAAAACACTCTTGATGAGCTCTTTTTATTGGCAAAATAAACACATTGAATTCACTGTACATTCCTACCAAATTTGACTTAAAATATTGAAGTAAAATATTATTCACTTTTTATATAAAAAAGTAAATACAAAGTCAAGTCAAATTGTGGCCCTTGTAAAACAGTTTGCAAATATTTCTTTAAATGTCAATCATCACAAAGTGAAAAACTTCCTACAAAGTAACAATGGTTGTAAATGCAGGCAACAGCATGAGACACATGCTTGAACTGTCTCATCATCACATTTTATGGGTCTTTGCTCAAGAGGATTAAAAACTCCTTAAGATGCCAGTATTAAGAGTTTTACAGTCCAATGGCCCAAAGGTTTAGTACCAGTTGGAAGTTGTGACCATTTCTTAAAAGAGCAACTGGAACTCTTCACAGGGGGCTGAAGACATTTCTGGACGGAGCCTCGGTTAATGACGATATGCTAGCCCTGAGTATTCACATGAGGCTAGAAAAGTCCTAATGACTGCCCGAGTGAGGGCCAGACTGGGAAAGAGGGGATTAGAAGTTGTGTGGACTGAGGCAAAAGGAGTTAGCACAGTCACCTCTGGTTGGTCCGAGCATGTCTTTGTCCTCAGAGACAATAGGCTTAGCTATATACTCCTGAGCCACAGCTCCCCAGTTATGATCCCAATCCATTACAAATGCATTACCGTCACACTTAAGGCAGCAATTTACTGATGGCTATCAATTGCACATGTTGAGACGGCACCATTTTAAAGAAGTTTGTATCATGTGATTGGTGTGGGCCCTTCTTGCGCTGGTCCTGGTTAGCACAAATTACTGACTTTCATGAAGGGTAGAAAGAACCTACAGCCCACTATTAAAAATATAAAAGTGGGCTATTGAAGACAAAGTGTGCTCCTAAAACTGGATCTAATGCGTCTTTGTTCTAAGAAACAATATGCCTAGCTACTCTATGATCACAATCCATTACAAATGCATCACACTTAAGACAACTATTTACTGATGGCAATTAATTGCACATTGTTGAGGGTTCATTTTTTAAACTGATGAAAATAAAGTAGTCATCTCTGGTTGGTACGAGCTCATCTTTGTCCTTTGAAACAATAGGCTAAGCTACTCTGAGCCACAGCTCCCTGGTTATGATCACAATCTATTACAAATGCATCACACTTAAGACAGCAATTTACTGATCGCTATCAATTGCACGTGTTGAGACGGCACCTGAAGCTGACCATTTTACACAGATTTGTATCATGTGATTGGTGCAGGGTCCTTGTTAAGCGCTGGTTTGAACAAATGAAAACGCATACAGTGAGATGAAGTGAGCTGTGAACGAAATGAAGGTGTCTGAGGCCATTTCGTGCGGCGAATGAATAGATATTGCTACACATTCCAACTACAGTGACCGCCGGCTCTAAATGAACCGATTGGCTTAAAACGCTTTTTCTGGCTCCGATCCTCCATGCAAATCTTAGCGCTGCCCTCTGACCTGCAGACAATTGTGGGGCAGTGCTTAGAGAGCTCTCCCAGAGATTCTCCCCTAGACTCCAATTAGAGAGGGCTTCACATTACTATACACAACAGGCTAAATCAGAATAAAGCATCTTAAGCGGCTCCGCATGTGCTGCAGATCCTGCTGGAGTCTTGGCAACATACAATCTAGTAAGAACATTAGGAATTTGAGAATGATGCGTTATTTGAAACATTCAACAAAAAATTGCAATATCTAAATACAGTTATAATATTTAATTGTCAAAATAAAAATGGCAATATAGGGTCAAATATTCAAAGAGGTACTTTTTGAAGAATGTGCAAAATATTTCAACTAATTCCATGATACATAATTATTAAAATCGCAACATATCACAAATGTATGCAATACAAAAAAATCAACAGTCTTTAATTATAAAACCAGCATACCGCTCAGCCCTAACAAAAAACACAGCAAAGAATGACCTTATTCATTACTGCTTCAATGGTACATCGCAGCACAATGCGTTGCACACATTAAATCTGCAGTGGCTGTGAACAAAAGTATTTTGGGGGAGTTATCTTTGCTGACCACTGTTCCATAAGCGGTATAAATGTCGACAAGGCTCTGCATCCTAATAAAACGGAGGCTGCAGTGGTTTCGATAAAACACAGAGCGATTTCACACATAATCCTGAGGCACTGTGGAGCATGGCGTATAGTGCATGCACAAGCAGTAAAGCTGTACCACTCCAGTGATAAAGGACTGTGCCTCCCTCCGTACCTGCACACAAACAAATAAGCCTCGCTGGAGTGAGGCAGTTTAAGTGTGTATACAGGAGGTAGTATTGATATCATTTGCACTGTATCCACCATTATCGCTCTAAAAATCACACTAGGAAAACTGTACCGACTGTAGGCTATGGCAAAGATATAATGAAATAACTGGTAACTGAAATGCATGAGAAACAACTACATTGCATATTCATAAATGAGCAGATTGAATTTATATTCATATCTTTTTTGAGGTGAGTAGAGCCTATCACTGCAACTATGGGTCTTAGGTGGCATCACATAGCTGACAGACACAGACAATCATTCACTCTAGCGTTCATTCACTACAGTCTGAACAATTCTCTGAACACATGCATCTCTTTCTCTCCTTGTTGAGAGAATTCACTAAGCCATGCTGCGCCCACAGAAATAACACATCACATTAAATATATGTAAAGAAATATTAAATTACAATAATAATTACAATGTTTTTTTTGTTCACCTTGATGATAAAGGCTAAAGAGTAAACACTGCAACATTAGTACACTATGGTAGATACATTACAGAGATTTAATGTGAATTGAAAAGCTCCATATCTATATGTGCAGGGTCCACTTATGCAGAATTAGAAAATGAAGATATGCTTATTCATTTCTCTGCATCACACTGGAGGAGACAGTTGAGGCAGTCACTTAAACGAAGCCACTCCATCTGAAAAGGTCACAGGTCTTTACCAGACGGCAAGGTTGGCTTCGGCTGTGTCTAAGAAATAATCTGAGAGACACTGCAAATGAGAGGCATATGAAAAGATAGCGGAGTGATACTTGTATACACTGATATGCATAAAGAGTTCACTTTAAGCCCACCAAAGCACTTATCACCTGACAGGCTGACCCAGCATCTGCTTGCCAATCCATTCGAGTGCTCCCGAGTTCAGGTTTGTTGTCTCTTTTTTCCCCATCTCATCATGCATGCATTGGAAATTCAATCGCTTGCATGGAATCAATGGGTTTGGAAGGAAATTACCTGAGCAGGATTAGAGGCAGGAGCAGCTGGAGAGCCCCATCGGCAAATGATTCCAGCTTTTCCCTGCCTCTGTTTGTTTTCCCAGCACTTTAGCTAAATTAGTAATTACAGTCACTCAGCCAATCTCAGCCATGGTCACAGAAAAAAAGCCAAAGACACACACCTGTACGAGTGGCAACGGTAAACAGCTAGTTTAGTGGATGCACAAACTCTCACGAGCTAATGGGAAATACTGGCGTGTGCAATTTTCTGGTGAAACCTGGTGGAAGTAGACAAAAACAACAGTGCAAACTCATGATTACTTAGCTTAGTTTCAGCATGCGAACCAAAAGGCTTGAATGTGTTGAACTGGCTAAAGATACATTCAAACTGTATACTATGCGAGAGATCATTTTCATTTTAGGAGCACATTACAGTACCATGTTACCCTTACTAAAGTTTCTGTATGTAAAACTGGGCATATTATTTGAATATACCATATAAGATAATGTATGTAAATATTTTAGATCAGTGTAGTCTACAACAGTCTCTGCGCAAATAACAATCCATTGTCTGAGTTGTAAAATGATAAATAACTAATAATCACCTATTACAATTATGCTTCAATTATGTTAATAGAAGCTAGTATATTCAACTTTGTAGTTAAAGTCAGGTGCAACAATATGTTGGAGTGGCACACTGGCAAATGGTGACCATACAAACCAGTGGGGGCCAAAATCAGGTTATAATAAAAAGGCCCCACTCAAACTGGCACAGTCAGAGGCAAGTAAACAGCTTGTTACACTACTGTTCTTTGCTTTTGTCCTGACAGATATAAAGCACACCATGATTTCTCCAAAGAGTGTGAGACTGTTAAATTGCAGCTTCATCCTCTGGGCCAAAATACATGTGGCTAAAATATTGCACAAAAAGTATGTTGACTGCTGCTCGGTCGAGACTAGACTTTCTGAGGCCACATGTCATTTCTGTATGTGGTATCTTGGTCCAGTCGCTATGGAAACCTGACTGTGGCGAACAAAGGCGGAGAGTTTGTTAAACCTGTAGGGGCAAGGTCAGCAGGCCAGGCAACGTGGGCCGGAGGAGAGGCAGCGAATGTCAGCTGAGACTTCTGCAAAATCTGTATAAATCAAACAACTTTTCACCTTGCAGCCTTATGTTACTGTATCTGAGTAACAGCAAGTTTCATTTGTGATTTTCCCGTAATGTATGATTTGTCTATATGCTATGATGCCAGAAGCTTGAAACATTTTTTATAATTGAGGGTTGCAGGTAACTTTAACACATCATCTTTGTGTGGGGTATATTCTAGAGAGTGGTATGTGATATGTCATTTATTTGTCATATTACCCAGCCCTAACACTAAGACTCAAATAAGCTGACAGCTGCTCTTGTCCTTGGCTTAGTCCTGGTTGACTATATTATTTTAAATTAGCCTTAGCTTTTATGAGTCTAAGCTAGCCAAGAACATTGTCTCAAAAGCATGTCATTAATCCTGTATGCTGCAAAGTGACATTCTCAGGAGCTGAAAAACTTGAGTTACCATATAGATGCTTTAAATCAGTGGTGCCCAAACGTTTTTCCTCAGGGGGCCAAAATAAAAAAAAAATTAATGAGATGAAATATCAATGCTTCTATAATGCAAGCCCTTTTGTTTATTACAAAGTTTCCTTATGAATATTTTAGCATAATAATAGGTAATCTGGATTCACACATTCATGTGGTCTAAGATTGTTGTTGTCTAAATAATGAAAACTGAATAAAACTGATTTTGACCCGTATCTAGTTAATTTTCTTATATTTTACCAATCCAGTCAAATCGGATCATTTGGACATTGGACATGCAATAATTGAGATTGGTATCCATAAATTCTGGGACGTTCTGGCGGGCCAAATCAAAAGGCCCCACTTTGGGCACCCCTGTTTAATTAATATTATGATACACATTTTGGCCATATTTCCCAGCCGTAATGCTAAGCAAGGCAAAGTTGGTGGTTGTATCCATAGACCTGTTATAAACCCGATTTAGTCCTCCTACATTTTGCCTGTTTCAATGTAAACATGTTTGACTAAACCTGTATGGTAAAGTGCAAAACTTCTCAGCAGCTCATGCAGCCCTAATGGTAAGTAAGGTTGAACTAAAACAGGGGTGTCCAAACTTTTTTCACTAAGGGCATTCACATTTTCACATTGTGAAAAATGACCCGAGGAAGGCTTGCGGAGGTTGTATCTGTTTACTGGCCACAGACTGTATCTTCTGGCAGGTTTTTCACTTAGTGTCCCTCTCTATTATAACCCCACAGAAAAGTGGAAAAATATCTTCTTAGACAATGAATGCTTTCTTTTAGTAAAAAGACGATTTGGACCAATTGAGAGGTAAGCCTGAGGGACACAAAAAATTGCTCTGCAGGCCACATTTGGCCCCCGGGCCATAGTTTGGACACCACTGAACTAAAATGACAGCTAAAGGAAAAGTGAAAAAATGTCTGTCAGTGGATGAGAACACCACACCACTGGGCGTCTCCTCTGAACATTTCTGTGTCATAACTTTTTTTGAAGAGCTTCACAGGGGTTCGCCAGCCTTAGCCCCAATTACAACCCGGCAGACGACTGCATTGTTGCGGTACAGTGCGGCACAAAGAGTGCTTCTCTATTACCTCCGATACAGTGAGCATCATGCCTGACTGAGATCTGACTGATCCACACAGACCCGCTGACAGATCTAGTGGCACAAAAGAACCAGAGTTTCACTGCTCTTGCTCAATAACAAAAGGCCTCCCGCTGCCAGGGCAAACACCAGGAAAAGTCCCCTACTAGACAAGTGGAGCGAACTTACATTATTTAGCCAAGGGAAGTCGGACTTTACAAAAGAGTTTGACAAGTAAAAGTGTGTCAGAGAGGAAACATGGAGGAGTCACAAAGTCAAACATACTGAACCAAAAAGTGTCTATAGTTATTAGATAAACCAGTATCGCTAACAAATGACTTGGTTATGTCCTGGTTCATGTTTTTTTTTTACATATTTGTAGTGCAAAGAAGAGACCTGATGTAGTTCATTTCTACATTTAGTCCATATTGGTCTATTTTAGTCCTAGTTCCCTTTTCTCATATAACTGCAATATTCACAAAGTATATTGTATTGTTTTCTGTGACTTGCAGCCTTATAATGTCTATTAATCTTTATGGAAAGTAAGATGCTAACAGAGAAACAGAGGGACTAAGGATCCATCTCTAGGGAGCAGCCGATAATTCCCTGTTGAGCTCCACTGGCCCCCACCCACAGGCCGGCTGCACATGAGTGAGACATGAGCGGGAATATTTATTAGGAGGAGAATGAACCCTAATTAAGCGAGGTGGAATGAACACATGCAGGTGTGGGTTGCACCTGGATTTCTTCTTCTCAGCGTCTCAGCTCCGTGAAGAAGACAATCACACTCTCCCTTCCTGTGACATCACTAGTGTTAGTATTCACCCCTACTGCTCCCATACAAACGCCACTGTCGTCTTGAAGAGTGAGAACAGGCGAGGAATTTGGCAAGATGAGATGCTACATATACATAGAATTGAATAAATAACAAAGCACCTCTTTGTTTGATTGACAATGCCTTCACACCATCAAAGAGAAGGTATGATCCTCAGAGGAAACACAAAAAAACATGTAATACCATCACTCTGGAACACCATCTGAATCCAGGCTTTTTACAGTATCTTACTATTGTGACATAAGAGCCAGAAAGATATCAGCCGAATAACATAAATATGTTTTTATCATATCAGGCAGCATAATTTGAAACATTTAAACAATACTACATATTGCCTATCCACATGCACAGATAAATGCGGGACAGCATTGAAGAGAAGATTTGTCATCATGGATCAGTATTTTGTGGTAGCAAATTGGAAGTAAATGTTGCCATGCCATTATTGAGCAAAATATTCTGAATCGTGTATTCACTCAACAATTTACAATTCATACTATGTTATTTATCAATTATATTCAGCTGATAATGCACTTTGAGCCACTCAAAATGTCCAATACAGCTGCTTTGCTATAGAGTCCATTTTAGAGCTTCACCTGTTGCTATGAAGCTGAAATCTGTCCATGCGCCTCTGCTGTGAGTCAATGTGTGTGAGACGTAGACAGTGACTTAGTGAGAGCATGTGTTTTATCAGTTGCTGGTGCTTGTTTGAACGGAGCCGTGATGAAAGCCTAGACAAACACAGGGGAATGTCAACTCGGGACTAAAGTAAACAGCCTCAGCTCAGAGTTCAGCAAAGAGAGACCACTGTGAGAGAGGCCACGCCCCCTAACAGTGCCCCCTAACAGTCTACACCCAATGCCCCCTCTCCCATAAAAGACACTGCAAAGTTGTATAAATGCAAAGATTCATACGGAGAATTCAAAATATGATGGTGGTCCCAAATAATGTTGTTTTTCCCACATAGTGTAAAATTGAAACCATAAAACTAATAAATAATCTAATCTTGAAAACAGGTTCTCAAAAATATGTCCCCACTCCCTACCTATTAGTCCCCACTCATTAGTACCCACTTAAGACTAAATGTGTAATGAAAGTTGTCTTAGTAAAATTGGACCAACCGTTGCAACCACTGTGCCTTCATTGTTGAAACTGCATCCTTGTATTTTGCCCGGGTAATGTACTGTGAAGGCAGCACAAGGACAAATGCTAAAGCGGGCTGGGCAAACATTGGGCTCTATTCAGGTCAGCGCCAGAGCTTCACGTTTTTGTGTGGGAAGTCGGTCCAGCAGGCCTGAATCCCTATTGAGTCAATGCACTGAGACATTTTCCCTTTTACTAATGCTAAAGTAGGCATGAGGGCTAATCCTCAGGGGTTAAATGGTGGCTCCGCTGGGGTCTCCTGATCCTGAGAGAGCTGGGGGTGGCTTCTACCTCTGGAGAAATTGGTTTGGTATAACTTTTACTAACTAGGCAATTAGCATGGGGAAAAAATAACATGCACACTTAGTTGGCTGTTAGATGAAATAATGCTATAATGTTCAATTCAATCAAATAAAAGGTGTAATTATATCGGCGAAAACAGCGTGTCGCCGATATTATGGAATCACGTCGGTGCGCGTCCGTGTCCGCATCCGCGTCCGCAGATCCTAGCTGTGAACGCGATAACTCAAAAACGAATTGCCGGATCATTTTCAACATTTGCACACAGGTGCATACCATAAAGACGCCGAACTGTATCGATTTGGG
>JAVQKC010014400.1:0-14708 GCA_036025475.1 Philypnodon macrostomus
ACACACACTCGCACACACCCACAGACTCGCACACACACTCGCACACACACTCGCACACACCCACAGACTCGCACACACACGCTCGCACACTCGCACACAGCAGGGATTACAGCGCATAAAGACCAACAAACACAAGTGCCACAGATTTGTGTGTAAATTCAGTTTTGGGATTAACCGAGTCAGATCAGGTACTGGAGTGAGTGATGGGTTGACATGTAACAACAGTTCTCTACTCAATATGTGTGAGTTCTTATTAATGAAGTACGCTGGCTAGAAGATCTACTTTGCTGAGTAACACTATAAAAATTCTAAATTAAAATTCTGTGTTGCTGTTCATTTTATATACTTAGATGTGTAAACAGATTACTTGCTGCACCATTTTGCCTAATAGTCTTCTTGGCCACTTCTGCTAGTGCTCCAATACCCAGTCCAAGAGCCAGTCCTGGAACAGTGCAAACACATATTAATACAACATTTACAAATATACAACATTAAATCACAATACTAAGAAGCTATCTCAAATGAGACTATAAAAATACAAATTAAACATTAACCATACAACCAATAAAACCAACACACACAAGTGCACCTATTAGCCTTGTGTTGTGGGAGAATTTCACCGATTAAAAACCTAAATCACCTTGTCAGTTAGTTGGAATCAAATAGGAGACTAAAAAAGGGGAAGGAGACTGTTTTGGTGAAGAGTTCCTCCAAGTCCAAGTCTTACATCACTCCGTATTACATAATCGCATCGCTGGCGGACTCTGAAGCGGACACCAAAGTAACATCGAGATGCAACAACAGTCAAACATAATTAAGTTGACATAAGCTTGTGGCTATACTGGGCAATGCTTTATCTGGCAAAAGAAATGCTGACAGATAGATGGGGCAAGAATTAACATTACCATCTTTAAAGCAAGGGCCTAAATGTTAGTTATAACATTCACAGTAGTTCAGGTAAATCAATATAGTCAGAAGTGTTGTCCAAATAAACAGCTCAGCAATAGTCTTCCAGAGTGGAAATATCACACTGAACAAGCACATGTGTCTGTCAATCATTGGCCTTACAAGCAGTGTACACAAACAGTACATTATAATAATAGTAATGCCTTTGTGAGCTATTGATTAACTCACACTTGTACCAATGACCTGGTGAGATAATCAGTATTTCACAGAGTGTCAAATTGAAAAACAAAACTGCAATAAACTAATGATAAAAAAAATATATGAACTAATAGGTTGTTGCCACCAGATCCCTCACATTTCTCTGGCTTGTCCCTGACCCACTTGACACCTTCTAAATGTTACACAGCTATCATCAACACAGTGCATTTACTCAGCTGCAGGGTCTGTTTAATGTAAATCTCATCGGAGTTAGCGCTAATTCACCATGCTGTTCCAAGGCTTACATTACTCTTTGTGTGGGTAGCTTCTCTGAACAGCAAAATCATTTTGGCCATGAAATAGTAACAAATGACACCCCCCCTCATAAACACTGAATGACTTGAATTCGCTTCATACTGAACTATACCACATTATTTGTCATATGTTCTGATCTGAGGCACCCAGACGAGTTCTGAGCATAATACCAACACGACTATAGTTTACAATGCAGTGCAACACAAACTCTTTGTGGTAGTCTGCAGTTTTGTTTTCGTCAAATTTGTAAACAGACTACATTTTCTGTTTTCCTGTATCACCCTGGAGAAGTGTGAGTGTTCAGATTGTTGAAAGAGCTAGCAGCTACAGTAAACCAAAGCACTAAATCCCTAAAACACTCAAGAAGGACCGATTTTACCGTACCTCCAAAATTTGCCAGTCTGCCAAGCCTAGTCACTGGCACTTTTCTCTCTCTGGCTCTGTCACTCAACTAAAAACAGAATTGAAGTTAATATATGTTGTCAAGTTTACATGTATAAAATGGAAAAGAAGAATTACCATTTGTTTGTGTGGCTTGATCTCTGCCCTCTTGCTTTGTCGGGCTTTCTCGATGTCTTCAGCCGTCAGCCCTCCCAACGTGGACGGGTCTTGATGATAGCTTCTGATCGAATGACAAAACATCTGACCCCACAGGTGTCTTTGACTGTACCAATGGTGGTTGGACAAAAAGTGTCTCCTGAAAAGCAGATTGATTTTCAAAAAAGTGAACTACACATTATATCACATAGACAAATTGAAATACCCTGAGTCTGGGTGGTATGATCTGGTCTGTCCAGTGAACTGTTTTGTTGGATCTTTATATCCTTCAAATATTGACTGGTTTCTGCCAACATGGCTTCCTCCTGCAGCTGTGCTCGGATTGGCTGATCCCTCCTCTCCACTTCCTGGATGCTCTGACATAAAATCTTCTTCCCTAAACTCTGAAGCTTGGAATGCCCCGTCATCCTGGGGAAGGTCAAATTCAGATTCTGAGGAGGTGGTCTGCTGGCCAGAAATCTCATAATTGAGAAAAAACAAGTTTGAATAAAAAAAAAAAAAATCACAGCACATCAAGTTATTATTTTGTATTTCAATTTTCAACTCACCTGCATTTTCATCATAGCAACAGAAAGACCTTGTTCAGCAGCAGATTGGACACTTTCCATTGCCGCACCAACTGCTGGAACTGTGAAAAGGTCAAACTCATTACTTTGATAAGCTCAAAAAATAACACTCGTAGAAAATGTATTACTAACTGTACTATGCAGGTTCAAATATACCTGTCCCACTGCGTATGGAATTGCTCTGAGTTTCCACTATAGCTTGACTTAATTTAGCCAAACCACGCATCAACAGCATCATGTCAGTCGCCATGATGGACTAAAACAAAAATGAAAGAAAAAAAAACACAAATTAAGAAAATCCATGTCACGGTATTTATATCCATTAGCTTTACACTGGATCATTCATTCATTTGTGAAACCATCAAAACTGATGATGCTACAGATTTATTGGATAATGTGTCCGCATTTTGGATCACCTTGTCCAACACTGACAAGGACAAGAGAGTCAGATGAATATTTTTTCTAAATATATCTTGACCTCCATTCCTGCTCACACACAGGCAACATAAAAACAGCAAAGGGAATACTGGGCATACCGTCAGCCGTGAAGGCATGTGTACGGGGTCCAGGACAGATCCGATCATGTCATTGGAAACTCATGGAAGGAGCGCGGTTATTTCTGTGCACGTGTTTGGTTCATGTAACAGAATTGGCATCATGATGGACCCTTACCCCAATTCTGATACTGCCAGTAGTACTTGGAAGCTATCATCTTAATATTTAACTTCCACAGTTTCTTTCCAAGAATGAATATTTAATCAACTTAAGCAAAGAGAGTTGGTTTTTGTCTCTACAATGGAGGTCACTAGTCGACCTGGCTCATCGGGAAAAGATGTTTGTCTGAACTACATTCTTTTTACGTTTGAATCTGTAGCCGTGTGCTTTTGTTACCGTTTGTGGGTGTGACAACATGCTTCAACATGCTCTGCTGAGATTTGGGCTAGAGGGCCCTAAAGAGACTAAAGTAATATTTGCTAAAGTAAATATACACAAAGTAATGTGGGTCATCTGTCCATCAAGTTTTTTCAAGGTGGTTTACTGGGCATCATGTTGAACACAAGGCAATTTTCATCGTCCAGTTAGTAAAAACACTGGCTCCTAAATTATTCAAGTTAAAGTAGTGTTTTGTGAAGTGCATGTTCAGCGCAGCAATGGAGGCACATGTGTGTAATCGCACTGAAATCACAACTGTAAACACAGGATAAAAACAATATTTGCAAAGTCCATGCCCTTCAGGAAGAAGGTGATTTCGAAATGCACTTGAGCAACTTCTCATTTGTCTGCTATTGTGGGTGTGGACTTTCTGCACAAATACAGCACCTGAGATATGCAAAGATTTCTAGGTATAACATAAGTTGGACTTAGCAATAGAGGACAATAAATGTGAAGGGAGATTTTGTTATTGAGCATGGTATTGTACAGTGATTGTACACACCTAAGCTTCAGCTGTTGTCTGAGATCTGAGGCTGTACAAGCTGTTGACTCACGGTGTTGAAAATAGCCACACACTGCACTGACCCTGTGCTGAATCTATGAGAGCGGTCAGTCACAACTTACTGCTGGACTCCACTCACCAACATCCTTTAAATTCTTTCAGTGTCACACTGGCCCATCATCTCATAAGAATAACCCACAGTTACTCTGCATTAGGTAAAAGCAGTCTGGAAGTATTGGTAGTGTAGCAACCCCGCAGTAATGTTCAGGTAAAAAAATCTGATTTAATAAAATTTTCAGGTACTTGGGATACAATACTACTAAACTACTTCCATGAAGTTGATGATAGACCAGGATGCTAAATCTTTACTCTGTGGAAAGCTCCAAGAGTCAACAGAGTCTGCACAATCTTGTAATGCCTTTGAGACATTGTTGGCCAGTAATGTCTGTATATTACAACTCTAGTTGACACTGGTCATCTAAACAAGATTTAGACACTGAAACAACATACAATTACATATTAGTTCACTAACCGAACTGTGCAAGCGCTAAATCTTGATCTGATGCAGCCACATGGAAACACATCAAGAAGTTACTGTTGATCTGCACACATCACTAGCACAATAAAATGCGGTGTTTGGAGTTTAATTTGTCATTGTGTGCACTTGAAGTGATATAAGTGACAGATTATTACAGTCACAATGGTTGCAGTATCATAATAACATTCCATTCTATAGTGGGACCATTGGCCTAACTTCCTCATGGGCGCACATTGTTGTTAACCAAATGACTAATGTACAGTGCATTGAACGACTAGGGCTGGCATACGCAGGTGTAAACAGGGTGGTCACCGCGTGTTAAACACTCCTCAAAGGAGTCATCAGAGCATTGACTTGATGTGTGCTTGCAGCAATGGGTCGCAGACACGTCTAGAACGACTTTGAGATCGAGTTCAAACGCAGTATTAATCTCCAAAGATAAGATAGTAGAAATAAAACGTTAAATGCAAATACATGCATCTTTTAGGCACACTTCATTTTAATACTCACCAACAGCTGTAGTGCGGAGTCTGCAGTTTGTGTGTCGGGTTACTGTCAGTGAAGTCTATAAGGGCGACACTCTGAATAATACACAAACACTATGACTTTGTGGTTAGCTATTATAGGGCATAGTAAGCTAACAGTAAGCTGTTGATCACACTCCTCCTGTGGCTGTGGCTGTGGACAGCCCTTAATCCAGTTTGTCTCTCTCCTCCACGAGGTCAGCTCTATTTACCAACTCTACCTACAGCTAGTCCTGCGCAGACGGGGCGCGCTCCGACCTCACTGCGCACATGCGCTGCACACGACTCTAAAAAGCTTATTGGCCTACAGCTCTAAAGACGCATATCACATTCTTTAAAACCCCACAACTTAATTCTGCTTTGTTAAATCAACAAACGCGGTGCCTGTTTTCCGCTTTGCACAAACATGGCCTTGTTTTGCCCTTGTGCGGCGGCCCACACTCTTCGATTATTGGTCCGTTTGTCGTGATGACAGGAGGCCGGGCCTGGAGCAAGACTTCTCATTGGTTCATTTTTTGTTTACGCGTTATCTTCAGAGCTTGGCTTCTAAACTCACATATTTTTAATACACGCCTTTACACGCCCTCTCAAATTGTATGAACAAATGTTAACATATTGGTAAAAACAATAATTGAGAATTGTGGCCCTCTGCTGGGGTGATGTTAAGAGTGCATAACATTCCAACGCAATTATTTCATATCCAAAAAGAGAAAATATACTTTAGAATTGATAAAAGCAGTAACTGTTGAATACATTGACCTCATTTGTATAAAATACATAACTTCTAATTTTATCTTCACATTGGGAAAAATGTCCTAAAATAAGAAAAATCTAAATTTTCTAAAACATGCATTACGTCAAATTATCTGCATGGGTAAGACTTTTCCACTTAAGATATTACAGATTTATTTATTTATGAATATTTTAAGATATGACCAATTTGTTTACAGTACGTCTTTTAGCTTCAATATCAGTGAAGGGACAGCAGAGGGCGCTCAACCACTACTCTAGAAGCTACGCTGACTGCACAGCTCCTATATCTACCATGACAACATAATACATTTCTTTTGTAAAATATCTAACGTTAGTATTTAGGTTTAGTCTTTCCACTACAATAAAACTATCAATATGAAAGTAATTTAGTGTTCTTTTATGTCTTAGAAGCTGTTGGTAATGCACAAATAAATTCTGCTTGACAAAAATACATTAAAAACTAACTAAATAAATAATAATATATAATTATTTTTTCCTTCACACAGCTCCGGTCTGGTCCGGATGTTGTGGCTATTATTGTTGTGAACAGGTGTGATTTGACTGGCAAATAACCTCCTTATGCAAATAAAGTGGCCAACGAGCAACCTGGGATTTCTCAGCTCTTTCCTCGAGGGTTCCCATTTTGAAATTTGCCTTAATAAATAAAAATAATAAACGGTACGCAGTGAGTTTCATTAAATGTCACTTTTACTGTCTTTGCAGATAACATGCTTGAAGACAATCCACACTGTTATAGTCCCAAACCTTTGACTAAAACACAATATAATGTTATAAATAAAATTCTACAACTACAACTTTTTAAAACATATTTTCAGGTATAATAAACATGCACCCATGACTACATTACAGGGGAAAAGTCTAATATAAAAGCATATTTTCAATTCAAAGACTTGGCATCGTATTGACAAGGCACTGTATATAGCTTAAATAAGATTGTTCATGGCTGTAAGTGTTCCACAGGATTTGAGTTCTCCTCCGAAAAAAAAACAAAAAACAAAACTATATTAAACAAGTCAAACTGTACTGTATGTACATTGTGAATAATTCAAAAACAGTGTGACAAACAAGTGTTTGGACAAAATGGCGGTGGGTAATGTGTAACATATGGATAGAGGACTCTGTAATTAACTGTAACTAGCTCCTGTTTACTTTAGTGCCAATGAATGGCAAGGCAGCCACTGTAAACCTACTGTTTGAAGACTTGGTTGTGAAGTGAAGCAAATGTGGAAACTGATAAAAGTATTTTTCCATTTTAAAACTCAGCTTAAATGTTGTGACTAAAAACTCCTACCTACCTGGGGAAACGCTTTCAAAATAAAAGGCCATGCGCTCAATTTGTAGTCAGCATATATTGTACAGTATAGATGCAAAAATGAGTAGGAAAATGTTTGTATGAATAATTGCTGATTGGGACCTTGATATGATACATTTTGAAAACCGCAACATGTTTTCTACCATGTAATTATCAATATCTGGTTTGTATGAAAAATATTTTCCAGCAATGCATTTGAAATACTCCACAAGACAGTTTCACTCAAAAGCACAGGTGGAATAAATGAGAATAATCATATTTATGTTGTAAGCTTCCATGCTCTTTGCACCTGTGTGGCCTTACCACTACGAGCCGGAATATCTATCAAGATCTGTTTTGAGGCATAAAACAAAAAGGCCTTTTATGGATAAAAGCTAGATATCAGGTCTGCAATGGACACAAAATGGAGACTACAGTCAGGAGTAGATGTGCTTGGTAATTCAGTGTTAGGTGTGATTTCAAACATGATAAAAATCTGCAAAAAAAGCCCTTTTCGTGTGTCCAAATCTTCCCAAGAGAACTGTGGGGTTGTTAGTGGAAGATGTTGTATACTCCAAAGTGTCTCTTTATGTCTCAGAGTCCAACATACATGAAATGATGTCCACTAAACTATCAAGTCCAAACAGGTAGCCATCTTCTCGGTTCCCCTCCTCCCAAGCTGCTCGATGTGTGAGTTCATCCCCGTCCCGAAGAGGTGTAGTTTTGCCAAAATCGATCATCCAGACTTTGGCCCGTCCCTTATTGTCGTGGACGAATAACAAGGAGCTGCCAATTACCTAGAGAAAATGTATGACAAAATGTACAATATTAATCCGAAACAGGGTGCAGATTGGCCTTCTCTGAGACTACTATCTTACTTCCTGTTTTGTTATAACTGTTAGGTCTATTGGGATGTTTGTGTAAGTGTGAAACTAAATATGTGGTCAAGGCTGCTCTTGACCAGTTTCCATGACGTCTCAATTTGTGCTGCACTATGGTCACAAGTGTGTTTTTGTGGATACAAAAGGTGATTTAAAATTTTTGAATCAGGTGAAAATGGAAAATGTTCATACCACAGTGATTTCATGAACCATTTAACCAGGTGAGAGTAATATATAGGTTATATTGCATTATAATTATTAAGAGCATTTTGTAATTTCATCTCAAAGTCAAATATGCCTAATGTATTGTGACTAGTATATAGTGTGTGGTATAAGGAACACAATGCGTATTAGGACATCATTGCATAATTTGGTCAAAGAATTTCCTTACCTCATGCGTTTTAAAAAATGGCGACGTCTCTAGAGTGTCTCTGATTTCTTGAAGCCTTGCCAGATAAAGTTTCTGGGAAAATAAGCAAGATTCAATTTATTATGTTTTTTTTGTTTGTTTTTTGAGTGAAATACTACTTTTTTTGCAAAGGTAACTCCATAATGTTCCATATGACAAACATTTTATGTGTCTATTGCTGGGCGGATTTTCTCAAGCCGTCAGCACACACTAAACTATAAACACACACTCACCAGAACATCTTTGTTTCCTTTGACAAAGTCGTGGAAGGCCACAGTCAGCTGGTCTCTCGTCTTTGTCTTCTTGAAGTCCTTGTTTACGGTGCCGTCCTCTTTCTGCAGATGAGAGTAAACCATAATGTTAGCTTGAGATTTTACTCAAGCCGAATTGCTTTATATTTAAAGCATCATGGATGATAACATTTAGATAGAGGTGGATAGTGTATATAGTGTCTTTGTAAGCAAAATGATGAGCTAAAGAGATGGAAGGTAGACCAAATCAGAACAAACGGTAGTGGAAGGAAAGATATATTTAGCCAGCAGAAATAAAACTCAAGCATAGTACGCATCAAGTGCACATACAGTTTTAATGTGTTTGTAAGTCCGTTCCACATTTACTAAATCTAAAAGTACTGAAAATGCAGTGAGCTTATTCGAAGAGGATTTAATGCTGAATGAAATGAAATTTGTAAATTGACAAAAGAGAAGGAAAACAGACAAGCTTTTATAATCAGACTACTTTCACACTGTCAGTATATTTTGTACTTATATAATGTATGTCGTACATACAGTATGTGAATAAAGCCAGTCAGTGGATTACAAGCATTTCATTGAGTGGTAGCTGCTTGGCAACAAGGCACTATTTGGAGTAAGCATTTCTCCCTTTGTAGTGCATGTTTGAGTCCTGAGTTTTGAGATCAAGTTCATTTGCTGAAGACACACTCATTCACACATATATATTTCTATTTCTGGGGATAACCCTCAGCACCATGGCGACAGACCACCAGGAGGCCGTGGATGTCCTTATTTGGTTGACTGTTAAATAAATCCAGAGACAGAGAGATGGGTGTGTGCCATGACAAAGCCAGATGCCGAGGCCTATAGAGCTGCCATACACAGGCCTCTTGTGCCACAAAGCCTCGCACAAACATACACTACAGAGGAAGTGTCTGGTCAAAACAGGAAGTTAGGTCACCCACGCATCCAATGTCAGAAGAAAAGAGGGAAGGAAGCACACTAGTGTCCTTGTGAAGTCCTACCTTGACTCCTTCTATCCTGAAACCTAAAGTGGCCGTTGAACTTATAGTTTCTCTCCATTGCATGTATCTTGGCTTGGTCACTGCTTTCTGGTTGATTTCTTCC
This sequence comes from Philypnodon macrostomus, assembly GCA_036025475.1. Classification (NCBI taxonomy): domain Eukaryota; kingdom Metazoa; phylum Chordata; class Actinopteri; order Gobiiformes; family Eleotridae; genus Philypnodon; species Philypnodon macrostomus. Next base: position 9,757 of record JAVQKC010014400.1, read on the forward strand.
AACGTAGGTGCGTTAGGGTCTACCTCGACCATTTTCTGGTACATGTCGGGTCTCGGCAAAGGTTTCTTACGAGCCTTCGTCAACTCCTCCTCAAGATATGTCCTAAACAAACAAAAAACAGTTTGTTTATAGTGCATAAGAATTCATTAAAGCACAACTTATCTGGTTAAGATAACTCAAGAAGCTTAATTTTGACAACCATAGCAACAGAAAATGACTGACTAGAAATTGAGTAACAGGTGATTTAGCAATAAGTTAGCAATTAGCGTTAGCGTTTATCAATAGTGCTTTGTGTCATCATTATTACCATTATTTAGCTTGTGAGTCAATAGTTACTTACCCCCGGACTTTACATTGTCCCATTAAAAACTGATCTACCACTAAAAATATTTCTTCACAAATAGTACTCTTCGTTCTTGTGTGCTTAACTAAGTGGAATCCAATGTTTTATTTCTCACCTCACTCCCATTTTACAGTCCATGACACACGGTAAGTCGAATTCAGCCAACAAATCCTCCATCTGGTTGTACTTCTGACCGTCCTTCTCCACGTCTCCATGGTAACCGGGCACGTAAGGCCGCAGCACGTCCTTCATCAAGAGAGACAAACAGCGCTGCTCGCATTCACAGTGTTTCTAATGGGAATCACAAACAGTCGATAAGTGATTATACAACTAGGCATCATGAAGAATATATAAAGCATGAACAGTGTCATTTTAGTGTGTGGAAAGTGGCATATCTATTACCAGAGATGGGAATAAACTTGGTGAGTGAAGTGTGTTCCTGGAAGTTCGAGCAAGTAAATGATGAATATTCTTTTGGATTCATTAAACATAGCTTCATTTATGGATTGGTTGGAAAGAACTGTGGAAATGTTTTAAGCAGGCCTGCGGTCATGTTGTTAGGGAAAACGTTTTTGTGACGTTTCAGATACAAATAACATCTAAAGCCGTGTCACGTGACCACAGTTTGCCTTCAAATGTCCACCAGACGGACTATAATGTTGAGATCAGGTTTGTGGAGCTAAACCAGTTGAAGACAGACACAAAAGTCAAGGCAACTGTAAGCAATGGAAAGACTGAATATAAGTCTTCTACCTATACCAAAAATGACTGATTTATTAGGTAATTTTAAGAATTGTGTTTCTTCCGAGAAGGAAATAAACTTACTGGGCCAAATCCTTTACTGGAAGCACAAGCAAACTAATAATGAATGTGACTTAACATTGCCTAATTTATGGATTTGTTGAAGGCAGTTGTTTTGGAAAGATGTTGACGTGCTAAGTACTATAAATATTATGAGAAAGTGAATCACAGTCTTACTTTTAATATGCGACCATTGGTTCCGGCCTTGAAGCTCCCTGAAAAAGGACACAACACATTGTATTTAAAGCATACCTTGAGGAGTTGTCTAAATGTAGTTCAGTTTGGTAAGATACTCTTGTGAAAAAATATTAATCTGGTTCAACAAAAAGCTTTAGGCTGTTGGTTCCAGTTAAACAAGTTTGAGATAGAGCTGGCATGGTTCACTTACTGTATATGAGGACACTCGGAGGACACTAAATATTAGTCGTTATAAAAACACCCATTAGCATTCTTCTATGATAATTAAACAATTATGTACTTAATGCTAAGGGCATTTCAAATAAGTAGGGCATAGGGATTTCATACCAAATAGATTTTCTGAATTTATATGTTTAAAAAAATTATATACAGTATACTAGTCACAAAAAGGAAGGAATATTTGACTTGGGTAATAATACAGACTGCTCCTAAAATGCAGTACAATCTATACATTACAATCACCTATTTCACCCACAAGCCAAACATCCCAAAGTTTTTGTGATTTGGTTTATGTTTTGCTCTAGGGCAACCCTCAAACGAGAACTGATGACTTGCCTTTTCTGGGTTTTCATGTTTTGTCAAGAGCCTACATTTATTAGTATGTGAAGGGAGTGTTTTTATGACTCTGAAGATTGCAATCTGCTGCAGCACCACCAAGTACCTGGATGTCCTGCCAGCTGTATCCAAGGATACTTCTTCTTAAAAGACATAACAAATGGCGACCAGTGGACCATGTTCTTGATTTTCTTCCACGATTTATGCTAAACAGAGAGAAAAAAAAATTAATGATAATTTGTTGACAATAGATTTTTTGCCACCCTTTCACGGCTAATCCCTTAACCACCCCAATGCATACAACAGGACTTAAAGGTGTAGTCCATACTAAAACAAGACTACTTGATCCTGTTCTATGATGAGACTATAGGTTGTCTAGGAGTAAAGTAAAAACTAGACTACTATTGGCCAAAGTGGTATCCCGCAAAGTCTGATCGGATGTTGATGTGGGGAGGGACTAAAGTAAAATAATAATTACCCACTAAATTTTAGAACACTTACGAACTACACCTTTAAGCAAAGTCTGCTAAGTGGTCCGTCCTCAATTACAGTGCGCAGTCGGCTTAAGTATCACCAAGGAAACAAGCACCTGTAATTTAAGTTCCCCCTTTTAAAGCTTTTGACTAATCTCAGCACTTTCCAGCTTTGTTTAATGGCCCTTGAGCAAAACAAGTCTTCAAACACACACACCCAACTGCCTCGCACACAAAGACAGATGGGTATCCCTGACCCAATGGAAAAACCTGAACTCTTCTACTTAGAGGCCCTTTTATTTTGTGAGCAGTTTAATTCATCCTAGGAGCGTTGTGATGGGGGTTTCCCTTGGTAACACATGCACACACACACACGCACACACACACACACTAAGTCCGTGTTTTTCCAAAGGGCTCTCCCCGTCCTGTTTCTGGCAGGGACACATTGAACTGTGGGACTCCTGCCACACACAGACACAAACAAACACAGAGTCATTCAAACATGTTTGCATTTAGGACGGGGGGACTTGGTTCACATCAGTGGCTATTTTTAACAGCAGATGTTCTGTTGCTATCAGAGTTAATGGATATTTAATTATTTAAACCCCTAATACTAAAGTTAACACAAATATTGTATTATATATTACATTAAATAAAGCTTAATAAACACAAAAATAGACATGCACATTACAGAGCTACAGTGTCTACATTAACTTGTATAACTTCTACTGACAATACTATGCTATGTCTAGTTCTACCATGAAGCAGCAGTCAACAGGCAAGTATTGGGACATTTTCAAATCATTTAGGTCGTATAATGTGCATGCCTTTATAGTTCTAGCTCTAAAAACACATGTTGATTATGTTAGATTAATCCTACTGTATTCTTAACACTATTTAAGAAATCCTAGTGTTATGTAATAAAATGCCCAGGAAAACTAGTGGAAACCACAATCAAGATTCAATTTAATGTATTGACCAATACGCATGCATCATCCTTGTACCAACTTCTAATCTTACATCAACAACACATATCTTACATCAACAACACATATCCAAGACCAACAGAAACTAAAAATCACATCTACTGCTACTTGTTGAAAACTAATATCCCGCCTGCCAGAGTTCAACGTTTGAGTCAGGCCGTGACTTTGGTTCAAACCCAAGAAACTACATTACATCAGATGGAAAAATTCCAGACAACTTATAATGTGGGTTCAGACAATGCTCAGCTGTGCAACAATGTGACAGCGCTTTGAGTGCAGGCAGTAGCTGGAAAAAGTAACCCATCTATTACAACAGACACTCTTTCTAAGTATTTTTAAACATTTCTGACAGGGGTCCCTCACAAATCCACCTCCTTGACATCCGAACACAGACACGGTAATTGCATTGCGCCCCGTCTCCTTTTAGCGTCTTTTTTTGTTCATGTGAACATTGTGATCTCATCCGCAAAGGATTTCCCCCTGTCTGCTAATACTAAGAGGCATAATATTATGTCTCCAAATAGATGAAAAAGTGAAGAGGAGGATGATGATGATGAGGAAAAATGGCTACGATAAGACAGAAGAGGACCATAGAAGGCCATATATGTCGCATAATCCGGACCTGATGAAAATACATCAGCTGATAGAATGACTATCTATGGTTAGTTGCACACACACACACACACATTATCGCTGCAGGGTCACATGACCAGTTTGTCTGCACCATTGAAGGAAAAGGGGGGAAATATTTTGCCAACACGTGTACTCATCACATGGAAACGCAAAAGTACATCAGCTGAAGAGAAGCGTGGATTGACCCTCGGACTTTGTAAGGTTAAAAACACAGACCATGTTGAATGCTTAAAAAAAATGCATTTATGGTTCTCATTTTTTCCATTCACTCCATCTAGTTAAGCTAAAAAGCCAGAGTAGCACATTAACGGTTGGGCTGTAGCCACGATCTGGACTTTCTCTGTCATCCATCCATGTTGCCTGCTTCATGTGTGTCCAAGTGTGAGTAAGTCTGGTTTGTGTCAAGTGTAAGCATTACTAACACTATGTCAAAACTTAAAAAGCATACAAAGCAATGTAAATGTAAAAATATTAGATGATCACTCTATACAATGTAACTCTAAAAGATGAGCTGCCAAACATTAGTAAACACAGTATAAATCCTCCAACAATGAGCACTTGGTGATATTAAGAGCATGGTGACAGTGCCCAAAAGGATTACAATATAAACTTATAGGAAATAGCTCAATTTTAAATGCATTTGATGGAAATTTTGAAAATTGATTGAAAGTAAATGCTAAAATATGCTGCTTCTTTAGTGTGTTGATTTGGCAAGGCAAGGCAAGGCAAGTTTATTTGTATAGCACAATTCATACACAAGGCAATTCAAGGTGCTTTACAGAAAAGACAAGTTAAAGAACATAATAGAATTAAAAACACAACAATAAGATTAATTAAAATTAAAAATAGAAGTTTGAAGATAAGAACCACATTCAGTTGTCATATGCACAGCTAAACAGAACAGTTTTCAGCCTGGACTTAAACATTGTAAGAGTAGAGGCCAGTCTAACATCTTCAGGGAGA
>JAVQKC010014411.1:0-13394 GCA_036025475.1 Philypnodon macrostomus
CCGCAGATCCTAGCTGTGAACACGATAACTCAAAAACGAATTGCCGGATCAGTTTCAACATTTGCACACAGGTACATACCATAAAGACGCCGAACTGTATCGATTTGGGTACTTCTACGAGTAATATTAATTAAGTTGCACACAAGTACATATCCTGAAGATGCAGAACTGGATTAAGTTTGGTACTTCTACAATTATTGACAATTAAATAATTAACAAATTAATGTTTTGATGCACTTTTATTGAGCCAATAATCCTGCTGAACATAAACAAAATTGCATGAATTTTGGCACATTGATCCAGGTAATTGTATACTTAATGAACAAATTACAGAGGTCAAATAAAGAATGCCTCTATAGTGCCCCCATGTTTATGACATGGAGAGTCTGGACACACTTGCTTTGGCAGAGAGCAATGAAACTTGGTACAGTGATTCTCCACAGTGTACCCAACATAAAATATTATAAAGGGCCCGCCCTACAACAAACAGGAAGTTGGCCATTTTGGATTGAAATTGGGAGGTCAGGTATATTTGACAGCCTCATACTTTGCCCGATTAGGCTCTAACCTGAAATACCTAATGACCCCCCGGCCCTGAACACATCTGAACACATCTGACTGATATGATGGCAGTTACCTCTATAGCACCCTGAAAGAAGAATGCAGCTTTAGGGAATTTTCAGACAAATCAAAAAAGTGATTAAGGTGCCCGTTAGTAACAGTTGTAGCAGACGTACGGGGCAGACGTACAGGGCGCCGATATACACCTTGCTGTCGGGGACAACAGCACAGGTCCAGTTAGGTATTTCCGGTTTGAGTGTTCCAGTTTGTATACAATTGCCTGGATCAATGTGCCAAAATTCATGCAATTTTGTTTATGTTCAGCAGGATTATTGGCGCAATAAAAATGCATCAAAACAATAATTTGTGAATTATTTAATTGTCATTATCGAAGATGCACCAAACTCAATCCAGTTCTGCATCTTCATGATATGTACCTGTGTGCAACAGTTGAAAAAGTTCCAGTAAATACTTTTTGCGTTATTGCGTTCACAGTTTAATTACTTAATTAATATTCAACGAAGAAGTACCCAAATCAATACAGTTCGGCGTCTTTATGGTATGTACCTGTGTGCAAATGTTGAAACTGATTTGTTTTTGAGTTATCGCGTTCACAGCTAGGATCTGCGGACGCGGACTGACGTGATTCCATAATATTGCCGTTTTGCCGATATAATTACATCAGTTTGTTCACAATATTTACCCAATAAAAGCTGTATTGTGGAGTTCCCACTTGGACTCAGATAGAAAATGTCTGATTAAACACCTCTTCCTGTTTCAAGACAGGACCAAACCAGGTGAAGAGTAGGCCCCTTCGTACTGGTTTATCAACCTGGGAGTGTGTTTCTTGATCTCGATTGCTTCCTTTATCCAACAGTTTTACTTTTATTGCTCTCTGTGACTAGTAGGACTCTGGCTTTGTCTCAGTCCATGAGATGATTCTCCCTCTTGCAGTAATTGGATGATGTCCTTGTTTGGCTTTGGTGTTTTGCTGTTTATTTATCACATTCTGTTTTAAGTTTTTTTTTTGTTGTTGATGTTGACAGTGGGGCGACATTAACTGATGCCACTCCCAAACTTTGGACCACCCTTCCACTGGATCTGCTTGTCCTCGCTGACCTGTCTCTGTTTATGTCCAGTCTAAAAAAAGAATTTCTTCAGATTCACTTTCAACCCCTAGCACTAAGACATTTGTGCTTTTAAGTATTTTGTCTCTTTCTCTAACTGTGTGGTGTATTTTGGTAATGATAGTGGTGTTCTTACTTCTGGTGAATTGTGTGTTGTCTCACCACTTCATCATATGTTCATCAAGGCCAAGTCTTGTCCAGTGTGAATGAGGTCTTTATATATATATAAAATTGACTTGACTAAAATTAAATAACATTTTTGTGAAAAGACTAAAACTAAATAAATATCTGTAGATTTAGTCCGTTTTTTGTGAAGTTTTGTGAACTTTTTACACAAACAGTTGTAAACAAGTTGACAGAATAAGATTGTCAGATAGTCATAATGTACACACACACACACACACACCATTCAGATGACTAATGGTACACACAGACAGAAGACCGCCATGCTAATTACGGAAACTTTCCCAAACTTCTTTCGAAGAAATCCAAGAGCTCTGCATATTTACCTTGGTTCCTCTCCTAATCAGGAAGGATTCCAAATGGCAACTTACAATCAAGAAAAATTAACTAAAGAAGCATTAGAATAGCACATAACTGCATTTTCTGACCTTTCTGCCATATGTTGTTTTGTTTTGTTTCATTCACATATTTCAGTAATCCTGCATGCTGGAGCACTGATGTCTTCAGTAGCTGAAAACACTCCCAGGTCATAGATAAGAGCCAGTAAGAGTTGTGTCACTAACAACCAAGCTAATTGTATTGGCGAAAACAGCATGTCGCCGATATTATGGAATCACATCGGTGTTCATAACTCAAAAACAAATTGCCGGATCAGTTTCAACATGATAGACTGAAAAAACATTCTTCACAAACATCCAGACAAATCAAAAATGTGATTAAGGTGCTCGTTGGTGACAGTTGTAGCAGACGTATGGGCAGACATATGGGGCAGACGTATGGGGCAGGCGTATGGGGCAGACGTATGGTGCCATTTCGGCCTAGTTATGTGTCATGTTGTGTGCTAATTTCAGCTGCTTGCTTAGTATCATAGTGTTGCTTTGCTCTAGTAAACAAATACTACTCTGTTGTCTCCAACAGCATGGTGTATGTCTGCTACAACTGTTATGGAAATTAAGAGGCCCCACCCCCAAACCATATGTGGTTGGTATGGACAAACATGGGAAGGGTCTATTTGACTTTTTTGATTTGTCTGGATGTTTGTGAAGGATGTTTTTGGCAAATATTCGCTGTAGAGGTAACTGGCATCATATTGGTTAGATGTGTTCAGGGCCGGGGCGTAATTAGGTGTTTCAGGTTTGAGCCTAATTGGACAAAGTATGTGCAAGTTAGAAGCTGTCAAATATACCTGACTTCCCAAAAAGCATGGAGCGTGACGTGGCAAACAATGTAAATACACGAGGGGCGAAGTTTCGCCTGAGTTGAAAAATCAGAACTTTTGACGTCTGTTTACGCCGTGTTAACCAATCAGGAGGCTGCTTTTTTGTAGAAGTGACGTAGTGACAATGTAACAGAGAGGAGGGGATAGGAGTTCAGAAGTTTCATGGTGAATAAAACAACTCCACTGTCTGTCTGTACGGAGCATTAACACACATCTGTGTTGGTTTATAGAGACAGGAAAACTAAATATAATGTAATAAAGATCATAGAAACACAAACGTGATGAGATTATCAACAGGACTGACTGAGGATGATCTTAAATTTATTATTCATGTCTATGTTGTTTAGACTTGCTGTCAAATTTCTCATCCTCTGTAGTCCTGGTCTAGTCCTGGTTTAGTCCTCAGCCCCCTCACTCCCCTGTCTAAACCCACTATCAGAGTCCTCGTCTTCTGTAGTCCTGGTTTAGTCCTACTTTGTTTAATGCTAGATTGTCAGCCACTGAACTACAATGATCCAGCTCTGTGGCAGAATTTCTTTTCTTTTCATATGTGCAGAATCTCTTTTACAGTGGAATCCTGGCCTCAATACTTTAAAGGGGAAACTGGAATGCCCAGAGGAGACCCTCTGTGAGCCAACTAATCATCATGCTTGTTGTCATTCCATCCAGGCATGTGTATGTATTTATCCGGTAAGGTAACAAGAAACAGTAACAATGCATAGTACAAGGCTGTGTCATGTGAACATTTTAATCTCTCCTGATGAGATACACATATATTCACCAGTTTATGTTATCCTCATCTAATTCATTAGTTTTGACGTCAATGACTCCACAGTCAGTTTTAATACCCAATAACACGAAAACACATGGAATAAATTGAGACGTTTGTGCCATAATCACAATCAGTTGAAAAAGAAGTAATCAAAACTCAATGCTACAATCAATGTGAATCATGGCCAATCAAATTGATGGCCTGATTTTAAACATTGCGGTCGTCACGCAGTGTTATTGCTGATTTAACTACAGCAAATCATTTAGGTGTTTGAAGTTTTGGAAGACAGAAGATAAGACAAATGACAAGAATCATTCAGCTGCCAACATTTGTGGTCTTTGAGTGTTTGAACTTACCTAGGGAATGGTAACGCTTTGAAGATTTAGCAGAACTACATGTATAAAGTTGGGGTGGGCCATATGGTAAATGATAAAATAATACTATCATGATTTTATTCAGATTAAGATCACATTTTCGACTTTATTGCGATAGTAAGCTACTGCTATCAGTGTCTTCAGAAAACCTTTTTGAGTCAGTGTACATCCAGTGTTCGTCATAATACTTAATGCTACTTGTTTTTATTAATATACACTGTAACACTAGCATTGTTACAGTAAAAAATAACAGAGAAGAGCATAAATGAATGCACTGTATCACGATTCAACCATCTTTACAGATTAAGCCATTTCTCATAACTTCATATCATGATTTCATTTTTGTCGCCATATCGCCCACCCATAGTATAGAGGTACAATTAGTTACAAACAAAGCTGTGAGAATTTGTGGGTCAAAAATTATTTTAATTCACTAACTTTTATAACATTGCTATTGATCATATTTGATATACAAACTTGAGAGATACATAATTGTTTTTTGGGGCTTTTTTTTCCTTTCTGAGTTGATGGATGACTGGAGGCTATACCAGCAGCTGTGGACCTTGGGCGGGGTACCTATAGGCCATGCAGGCACACACACAGACAGTTCTCGCATTCATTCACTAGGGGGAATTTTAGATTTCTTCAATTCTCCAACACATTCATTTAATTGGTTGGTGGGAAATGAGTTTAGTCCCCATCTAGTCAACTTTTGTTTATTTGTCATATGCAGGTTTAACACAAGGTCAACAATGCAATGAAATGCTTAGGATCAGAAGAACCATTAGACTCGCTAGATTGTTCTGGATTAGATCTGGTTTAGATGAGATATACTTGGTTCGTTCAGTCCCAAGTGGGCCCCTCTGCATCCAGGGCCCCATTTCAGTTGCACTGGCTGCACTGCCAGATGCCACGGCCCTATTATGCTTTTTTTTAAACTAGATTCCCATGAAATTTAAGAGAGTAGGATAGAATATGATGAGAGAGTATAAAACTTTGAAACTTTTGATATGTATTGATTTTATAATTCACTTCAGTATGGACACATGGCCATGACGCACAAACACACACACACACACACACACACACAGTTGTTTTAAATAATGGTGCCCACAGAAACCCCACTGACAATGATGGATGGGGGTGGGACCTGACTAGGCCAAAGAATGACCTCTCCACCAATCAGAAGCTAGCAGTGTGACCTTTAGACCAATCACAGCACTTCCAGGTCAAATGTGACCTGAGGGCGAGCACTGGGACAATCTGTCCATCTGGAGACAAGTGGACACAGTACATCCAGTCAAGAGAGGCACAGAAGGTCCAGCAGTCCAGGAAAATGAATTTATGGGGACATGGTTTGAGTTGTAGGCATTCACATTCACTACCTCCAGGAAAAAGAAGACCCCAGCCACCTTACTTCAAAAATGGTGGCTCAGAGACATTTGTTTTTGCAAATATAAAAATTTCACTGACAGTTAACATTAAGCTATTGTTGGTAAATAATGATAATTTAGTTTGATTGATTCTGTAAAAAAATAAATATAAAAACATACAATAGCCAGTTGCAAGTCTAAATACAAAATAGTTTGGTCCTAAAATCAACAAACCTTTTAATTCATAATTATCTATATTCTTTGTAAGCAATTTTAGAAAATTTATTTTTATGGAATTTAGGTAAACTTTTTTCATCTAAGTGGTTCCACTATATTTTGTCAACAGATGTTCAACATTTAAACCATTTAGGCATATTTAGGCTAAAAATGTCGAGCATTTGTAATTTGTTGAGTAATGGGGCGGTAAAAAAAGGTCAATACTATGAATAAATTGATTTAAATTTTTAGTTTGACAGTCAAAAATGGGAAATTTCTCCTATGGTCAAACAACACTATAACAAAATACAAAACAATGGCACACACAGAGATACAGGAGTTATGTCTATTTTTCCACTCTACTTTTCATTTTGCGTTTAAATTTTTTTTTTTTTTAATTAGTTAAGTCAGATTAATTACTGAAATCCAACAAAAAAAATATAAAATAATGCATTTCTGAACTCTCCAAACAATAAACCAAAACTTAAAAAAAAAAAATCCTAGATAAAGCAATATTTAGACAATAAAGAGAAGTGGTTAGAAGCCAAGTAAGAGTATTCTGACTATTTATGACTTCAGGGTATTTAGGTGTTCTTACAGGTAGAAGCTTTTATCATGAAGTCTATATTCAACGCATGAATCAGATCTTAACTTAAAACTTAGCATATGCTGTGTAAGAAAGCCCACCATGTGTTAGCCATTAGCACCAATCAGTGCTAGCACACTGCGGCCCTAATTGAGTGGCGCGTCTGGGCATGTGGAGCTCTCTGTCCGGGTGATGGATAGGTGTCCGCGCCGTTTTCCTCCCTTTCCCCCTGGACACACGTTTGTTTGCTGGAGCTGTCTGGGACTAGATGGATGCTAAATGGAAACTGAAGCCAGCTCATGATTAGCTTCAGCATGTAGCGTGTGATGTATAGCGTGGGCTAGGCTAATGCTAGGCTCTAGGGGACTGACCGTGGCCTGTAACAAGTGCTCACAATCAACTGGATTTGACTTTAGCACACAGCGCTAGTCAGGCCACAGATGACACGTGAGAAGTATCTTGGATAATGAATCTTTAGGGTCATTTAATGAAAAAAATAAAATAAAATACTAAAACATAAATTATTCTGATCACCGCTTAGTCCAAGTTTTGGTACAGTTAACTTTTTGAATAAATTGTACTCCATAGAGTAGCTTTACTGCACAATACGTTTTACTTTTACTAATAATTTTGAAGTAACTGTACTCCTACTTGAGTAAAATCTTGGAAATCTACTACTTTTACCCACCTTATATAATATAATAGCTTTTTGTGAAAAATGGGAGATGTTGTGGAAATGTTGTTACGTGCCTTCATTTTCAAAAATATTATTTATTAAAATATCAAAAACAGTTTCTAATTATTTTATTTTTTTACCTGATTATAACAAAATTAAACAAATAATCTGACTTTTTTCACCCAGTACTTTTCTAGTACTCAGTACTTTTTAATAATGCCCATTTTAGTCCAATAGTGGTACATGGAATGACATTGTGTGTATAGGTTGGTACTTTAGGTATAGGTTGGAGTTTAGCACCACTGGTATAGTATTAAAATTGATTCAATTTCTTAGCCTAAGTTAGTTACACAAATCAGGGCTGGTAACTCACTTGTTTCACTTTGCAGTTCTTATTTTAGTGTAAAATAAAGAAAAACAAGTGTAATTTTAGTGTAGTGTAAATATTCTTTAGTCTTCATCATAAAAAAAAACTAACACTAACAAACAAATTGAAAATACATTGGCTTTTTCTCAATAACATTTTTTAAGTCCAGTGACTTAAAGCTGCACTACCAAATTTTGTGAGGAAATAAATGTTTTATTTAAATATGCCTAAGTTTGAATGAATGCACTCCTGTCCTTTACCCTCAGCCTGTGTCTCTCACATAAAGCACACACTGCCTCATACACGTTCACACACAGTAGAGTGACAATAACAAGCAGTGTTCTGGAGTTAAAAAATAACTGTGAATAAACTGTGAATTTGAAATAAAGCATCAGCTCCCTCACATTGTTTCTGATAGACTCTAGTTCTGAATAGATCATGGATGTATCGACCAATCAGAGGGCTCCTGTCCTGTGGGATTGTGTGATTGGCTAAAATTTTCCTTCCCTCGCTCTATTACAAAAACTCTTCTAAACAAGCCCACAGAGGACCTCAAAGGGTTCTGTTAAACTGCACTATTGACTGAATCATAATTTTTCCCTAAATAAAGGTAAAAGAAATATGAATCTATGAATCTTGAATACCTATTTGCAGTACATTTCCAACTTCCAAGTAATAATAATTATTTAATCTCCACCATGTAAACCCTAGATTTGTGGTAAGATTACTTTGATCCCAGGGGACTGTGGTGAATGGTGGCCATCTCACACAGTCATTTGATAGACTGACAATGTGCCTTTGTTGTGGTGTCTGCTCCGGTCCACAGTGAGTCCACACAGCTGCCAGCGCTTGTCAATCAAAGTCCACCTCGGCCAATCGGAGTGCACCGTCACTCCCCTTTGTCCTGGTTGCTCTTTGGACACTTCAGACAGGTCAGACTGACAGCCATTCACAGGCTTCAGCATCACTAGAGCTGTGTTTGTGAGAAAGTATTCATGATGTGATCAAAGAGTAGGCAAATACACAAGGTTGTCATGGAAACAGCGATGCAATTTAATTATACTGACTAAACATTTGTAAGGCTAAACAATTTAACTGTTTATAGCAACCGTTTTTTATTATGTTACCTAAAACGCAGCAACTAAATATATTATCCAGTCAGCCAAGAATTGTAACCTTTAATGATGAGAAAACAATGTATTTCAATAAAAAATTTGATGGTTCGGGGGAAAATAATAACAACAACAACAACAACAACAACAATAATAATAATAATACCTACAAGAAGACAACAAAGACAAAAGGAAAAGAACCTTATTATTTGAATAAATATGGAATTACATTTTTTGCAGGTTTATTCAGTAACTTTAGCTAACATGGTTGGTCCTATGAAATGTTGGGAAGAATACTTTTCAAATGTATTTAGTTACACATATATGCACTAAAAATGAATTTGTAAAGTATTCCGCCCAATCAGAGTAACTGTAACTAAATATGTGGAATACTTTTACATTGAGTTGCTGTATATTTTGTAGCTAGTGTATGCGGCATAGACTTAAACGGTTGTTTAACTGATGTTCATTGCACTGCCTGTTTTGCCATATTTTGCCAGTAATTAGAAGAGGAAAAAAGCTTATTCCCTGTCTATTTAACATCAGGAAATATGTAGCCAAATTGAATCAACAAGTACTGCAATGTATTCCATTGATTTCTGAAAAGAAACTGTATTGTAAATACCATAAAAGAGGAACTGTAACTGTATAGTTACTCAGAATTAGTATTCTAAAAACATGTATCCGTTACTTCAGAACACAGGTCATATGGAATGCTGAAAATTCCATAATGGAGGCAACTGGAGACAAAAGTGAGCAGTGAAGGAAAAATTTTTTGTGGTCTTTCTGTAAGGACTAAAATTCAAGAGTTTTGCTACTAGCCAAAAGTCTAACTGTTACTAAATTGTACATTAAATAAACATACAATGTGAGGTACATTCACTAATGTTTCCTAACCAGATTCTGACATTACCAACATGTAGCAGAGGGATTGGCATTTGTCAAAATCATCATAATTTGTGATATTTTGTGACCAAAGCGTTATTGAAAATGTGTTATGGTCTTGCCTCCAGTTGCCTTCATTCTGGAATTTAGAACTTTCTGTTTACAAGCTTTGAAAGGATCTATAGAATATTTAACCTTGAAATTGAAAATACAGTTTTGTGACCCAACAATTACACACAGGTCCACAGAAGATTATGTTCCATTGTATGATGAGGTCCAACGATTTGATGCCCCTCCCTCTCACTGTGACAATAATATAATGTATGTTTAGCTCAGTCGATAAAGCGTACGGCCCATATCCAGAGTCTACTGTGCTCGTTCTGGTGTCGAGAGTTTGATTCCAGCTCATGTTTGCGGAATCTCCCTCCCTAGTCTTCTCCCCTGATTTCCTGTCTGATGTGTCTAAAAACAATCAAAATTAAAAAAAAAAGGTTTGAATGATACATCTCCCTTTCCTAATTCCTCTCCTTCACAACCCTCTATCACAGTCTCACACAAACCAGGAAGTATGAGAATAACATAGCAGAGATCTGGAGTTCACTTTTAATTCTTTACAATACCAATAGCTGTTATAAAGCTGGTAATTTTAAAATAAAACATCAGCTCCCTCATATTATTCCTGATAGATTCTAGTTCCTGATAAATAAATAATGTTTCAACCAATCAGAGCACTCCTGGGATGTGGAACCATGTGATTGGTTAAACCAGGGGTGCCCAAACCTTTTCGGCTCGCAAGCTTTTGAAATTACCGAGGTCTGGGGATCTACCATCACGTGGAGGGTGGAATTTTTAAACAATAAAACTGGGAAGAAGGAAAATAACCTATTTTATTATTAATGTAAACTAACACTGTCAGTGACTACATTCTGCATCTTAAACAGATGATTATTATGGTTAATGAAAAGATAAATAAAAAGAAACAAAATTGCAACATCATTGCGTCTTTTCTTCAATATTTATAATATATTCTAACAATATTATAGTAAAATTGAGTGACAGGAGCTCCATGGTAACGCTCAAGGGGAGGGGTTTGAGAGGCTCTGATAGAGTCCACTTTTCTTAGGTTCATGGCCAACAACAAAGTACTGTGAACTACTTTCTGACCTGTCTCCTCCTTGAAGTTAGCCCCCCACAAGAGGGCAGTTTTTCTCCCTCGTTCCTCTCTTGTGTGTGTTTGTGTCACGTGGGGGTATGTGTGTGTTTGTGTGTGTGATTCGTTGATCCGCCTGCAGTCTTCCCGCTGCAGCCGCTCCAAAGAGCGTGCCGTACTCAGCCTTGTGCTGAAGGAAAAGTGGTGAAAACTAAAGGTCACGCAGTTGAAGACGCTGTTTTTTGTAGAATGAGGCGACGTGTATTTTACTCACGCTTGCACAATATGTGTGATAAGGACTGTTAGACGGGCCGTTCTGTGCGCCAATAATAATGATAGACTTTGTTTTGAAAGGCAGACCTTCACGATCTTCCCGCATTGGTTTGGCGATCGACCGGATCGACGTGTTGGGCACCCCTGTGTTAAACAGTTCAGTCCTACGCTCTAAAGCATACATCGTTATAACAAAGCCCTCAGGTGACCTCAAAGTCTAATTTTTTTCTCAGATGACTTCTGTTATGCTTTACTCATAACTCAATAATTAGCTTTCCCAAAATACGAGGAAAAAGAAATCAGGTAATCCAGCTTTATATTTACATAATGAAGAGATAAGGTTAGAAGTCTCAAAAACTATATGTAAAGTATGCCTACTTCAGAACACTGAAGGAAAATGGATGGTGCAATTAAACAACTTGACTTATTTAAAAAGTGGCTCATAGATGTCACTTGCTCTGCTCAGACTTGCATACATAGGTGGGTTAAGTGTCTTGCTCAAAGACACAGTGACAGTGTGCACAGATTTGAGTATAAATCATACAACCAACCTTCTGCACTCATGAAATGAAATCTGGGTGTTCATATTAAATTATATTTTTGCATCATAAATAGGTAACAATATTAGTTTTTGCAAAAGACAAACAGATTGAATTTATTTTGATTAGTTAGTTAGTTTCAGGGTTCTTAATGCAGTTAATTTTAATACTCTATGAAACCATTCATAACAGTTCTGCCCTCTGACTTGACATGAGGACCTGTTGTGGCAGTGGTGCAGCGGCAAAGTGTTAACCCTGCAACCAAAGGGTCAGCGGTTCTAGTCAAGTGATTTTGTTGTGTACCTGGGTAAGACTTGCCTATGGAAAAAAAAAAAAAGTTGCGTGATTGGTGTTTGGTGGTCGTTGGAGGCCGGCAAACTGGCAGCCACGCCTTCTAAGTTCAAAACACTTTGAGGTGTTAGACTCGTTAAGATCTAAAATTCTACATTGCAACATTTTGAGACCATATTTTTTATTTAAATCCAACTTTTAATTTCTTAGAGTGTGGTTAGAAGACAACTAATATAAAATGTTTTCAGAATTTTTAAGTTTCCCCAATCTCTTACCCCTCCCCTCTCTCCCCCACCTCCCCCCTCTCTCGCTCTCTCTCTCACCTCCTCCTGTTGGCTTGTGTTTACCCTGTGTGTTGGATGAATGGTTCGGTCTATGCTAATTGCAGCTCTGTGTACCAGTGCCTCAGTCCAATCACACAGTGCCGGCGTGAGGTTTGTTTTCACAGGCAGCGTGGTCATTTATAACCTGTGCCGTGCATGAGCCCCACGATGGAGCAGATGCGTACTCTCTCGGGGGTCCTTATACCCCCTGACCACTACCCTTTGTAATGAGTGATGGTCGCAGAACAGAATGGGCTCACAGTTTCACTCTGCCAGTAAAGGTTGGGTAAGTTGGAGAGAGGAATGCAAAGGAGATATATGGCTCACTTCAACTACATAAACAGATATATATTTTTTTACAGTCTTCTCAGTCATTACATATATTGCACTGGTAAAGCTTTAGCTCCCAGTCCTGGATTCAAACTAGGATTCTTCATCTTACAATGGTAATGTGTTATAAGTATCCAGGCCAAAACTCAAACAAGGGATCATCTAGTTCAGAGGTAAATGGTAAACAATCCACTAAATCTGAATTAGTGTTCCTCCATTGGGCCTTTCTGGCTGGAGTTTGTATGTTTGGCCTTATCTAGCAATACTACAGAATCCAAAATCCAGGATCTTAATTATTTTCAGGATCTACGTAAAAAAAAAAAAATAAATAACTTAACTAGTTTACGTAATGAACATAATTTCTTTTTGGCCAAAAAACAGTAGGTCCACTTACTGTGGCCTGTATCATCATCCTAAAAGTACTCTTCTTCAAGCACCCTCTACTGGTCTGAGATACAAACTACAGCTAAGTGCTTTTGTGTCGATGAAGCCTTGATGAAGACACCGGCTTTTGCATTTGGCTGTAAAGTGGTCCCTCACTATTAGTTTGTTTATTGTGAAACTCTCCGTAGATCACATACTGCGTATACCTTGATTTTTAACCAGTGTGCCGGGGCTCTTCAGTGTGCCTCGAGTGACTGTTACGCTGTAAAAAGTCACATGTCAAACTAGGCCTGTGCTGTCGTCCCCGACAGCAAGGTGTATATCGGCGAAAACGGCCCCATACGTCTGCCCCATACGTCTGCCCCGTACGTCTGCCCCTTACGTCTGCTACAACTGTTACCAACGGGCACCTTAATCACTTTTTTGATTTGTCTGGATATTTGTAAAGAATGTTTTTGCCAAATTTAGAAAATTCCCTAAAGCGGCATTCTTCTTTCAGTCTATAGGGGGCGCTATAGAGGTAACTGCCCTCATATTAGTCAGATGTGTTCAGGGCCGGGGGTAATTATATCGGCGAAAACAGCGTGTCGCCGATATTATGGAATCACGTCGGTGTTCGTCCGCGTCCGCATCCGCAGATCCTAGCTGTGAAC
>JAVQKC010014430.1:0-13488 GCA_036025475.1 Philypnodon macrostomus
TTCTAGTGTCTGGAGGATGTGACACTGCCAAGTGTCACACCACACTGGTCATATAGGATTGGCCATTGTAATAATATGGGGCTTGTGGCCCATTAGAATAAAATGGAGGATTTCTGTCACACTTTGAGGCTCTGTTGCTCAGAAACCGTAAAAGATTTTCAAATAAATTGTCTAACTTTTAAAGTCCCTGGTCTCTAGTTCATGTGGACAAAAGTTGAGGTCATTTGGAATAAAACCTCGGAGGAGATAGATTTTTCATTACGTGTACGAAAACCATGACTCACTAAATTTTCACACTTTGACCCTATATAGACGACGTCCCGTAGGTTATAGAATATGATCGTAATGACATTTTTTGTTTGTTTTCACCTCAATACTGTGTGTACCGAACGCCGTGGGTCTACGACAAAGTTGATGTTTTGCCGAAACCCATATGCGTAATGCATTTAGAATTTTGCAGGTGGCGCTGTCGCAACACTTTTTGTCTGACCTAAAAATGGAAATATACATGCAATGTCACGCATTTGTGAATGTTGTGCAAAAATAAAACTGCACATGTGTGACCCACACACACACGTGGGGTAGAATAAACTACAGCAGGGACTGCTGTTTCCCTTTGGAACCACATTCATAAACTTTTATACAATACTGTTCATAGATTGGCAACATGGCTGCTGTTGTAATAACACATTTAGTGGTTTCTAATATTTAAAAAAGTTAAATATATCACAAATCACAAACTGTTGACATGTATGTTGACATGCATGTTGACAGATCACTGTTAGGGCCACATCTGGGGTTTGGGGGGGGGCAGTGGTGCAGTGGGTAAGTGCTCGCCCCACCCTACAACAAGCATGAAGTCGGCCATTTTGGATTGAAATTGGGAGGTCAGGTATATTTGACAGCCTCTAACTTGCACATACTTTGCCCAATTATTCTCAAAACTTAAACACTTAATTACCCCCCGGCCCTAAACACATCTTACAAATATGATGCCAGCTACCTCTATAGCGCCCCCTATAGACTGAAAGAAATATATAGTTTTAGAGGAATTTACAAAAGGTATTTCTATAGGTTTATGATTTTAGATCTTTTTAGTTCCACGGTAGATTTCCCATTTTAGACTTTAGTGTGTGTTTAGTCCTGTTTAAGTTACAGTATAGACCTGGTTTAGTCCTTGTTTAAACTTTTGCACTATAGTTTAGCTTTGATTTAGCCCTGCCATGCCCAGGTTCAGTCCTAGAATAGACCTGTTATAGAACTAAATCCTCATTTAGACCTGGTTTAGTCCAAAAATACACGCTATTATTAGAATATTCTACATTAGAAAATTGTTCGATGTTGTCTTCTCTGTCTCTGATCTGACGATCTTCACTTGACTCTGCCTCATTCTTTACACAGTTTACCTTTTTATCCCTGTCTCCTGTTTACCTCCTCTAATCTCCTGTCGTTTTCTATCTAAACTGGCACCTGCCCTTCACTGCAGCGATATTGTAGCAAGAAGCACGCGTGCCTTTGACTTTGTGTGATAACAGCGGCTCTGTGTTTACTCCGAAAGGTCTGGTGCTGTTCTGATTGGAGCTCCACTCTCATGCCCGTCTAAAAGGCTTCCGAAGCATGTTATTCCCCTGGCGCTAAAAGTTAGAGAGATGGAAGAGAGTAGGAATGTGTGTGTGTGAGAGTAAAATGGGCTGTCGGGGAAAAGAAGAAGACACAGAGAGATAGGAAAAGAGCGAGCGAGAGCAAGGCCATGGCGAGAGAGTGCATAGAAGGACGCTGCAAGGACAGTGCAGAGGAAAGCACTAAAAGGAGGAGAGAAGCACACTCAGGGACGTAGGTAAAGAAGCACACTCCGGGTCTATACATATATAACCACATAACCACCCACATGGCTAAATTTATGCCGGGGCTCACATCTATCGATAGACAATCAGTCTTTATCACAAACCGTCCTGGGAAACACAAGCTCCCATTTCCGCTGACACACTAATACCAATATACAATTAATCTCCCGCACCCAGAGCAGCCTAATGCACACTTTCTATATGCAGTCCATGTACAGACTGGGCATGTTTTGCAAGTGGAGCGTTTTCAGTCCACTCTCCCAAAAATGGATGTATCTGACCTTTCTGCCAACTGCTCATGTGTGGAGCACCACTTCTTATAAAGGCAAAAATATTCCACATGTGCATGTTAATGTATAGTGTAGGAAGCAGAGGGTGAGGTGGATGTGATGTGATGCGGGCATAAGAGAATACAATGCTATAAATAAGGTGTAAGAAGCTAGATAGTGTTAGTACAGTTAGTCCTTCCTCCAACCTGCCATGTGATTAGTTGCCTACTGCCAACTTTAATTCAAATTTACATAATAGTATTGTACAGGCCCCATCAGTGGCAAATGCTAGACAGTAAATGCAAAAGGTCAAACAAGTCCACAATCACTTTTATAGAGTGTCTGCGCATGGTAATTTAACACTTGATATTAATACCATTATAGGCCAGTCTTTTCAGCTATATCTATGTGTTACAAGCTAATTCGACTTTGCCTATCAACAGACAAGAAAAAGAATTGATTCACTTTATTATGTACACCAACTCAACTGCTAGTTAACTGAAGCAGTTGGCCATTCACAATGCTTCAAATCAATGCATTTGGTCATGCAGACGTGGTTTAAAGTGAGCTTCAGAAAGGGGACACGCATTAGGGAAAAATGCTGATCTTTTTGGATTTCTGTTCACAGGAGTTTAAAAAGAATGTTCCCGGGAAATTATAGGTAAAAATGCCATGTAGAAGTCAGAGCTCAGACAAGAACAGTTACATGGGGTCAAGATGATAGAAAGTCTACAGAAATCCGATTAACCAAGATCTTCAAAGCCCCAAACAACAAACCTTGAAGCCAATAGCAGCAGAAAGCTACACTGGGGGTACTTTATTTCATACAAGGTGTATCTAATAAAGTGGCCAGCAGGTGCATTGGACTCACATAAACGTCAGGAAACTCAGTGACGCTCATGTTTGCTTCAGTTTCCTTGCTGTGATTTTTAAATGTAGAGGAAGTGAAGCATAAAATGAACCATGGTTTGTCAATACGAGACTCTGTCAAAGTGCAAATATGCAACAGCAACAATAGCTTCTCCTGCAAAGAGAAGGACATCAGATATGTATTCAGTCTTTAATGTACAGTCCACACATCATCATACATGTATTTATGAACTGAAGATGGTGAGCGCGTTCTTTCAGGCACGTTTGGCAAAGATGAGAAAGTGCAATTATGAGCTGGCATTCCTCTCTCAGGGTAATTTAATGCATTGGGTGAGAGCTTCTCATTTATGTTTGGTAATTACACTCTCCTGCTTTACACTGCCTTTAATAAGGCCTAACTTCACTGCATAAACCGTACGATTACACACACACACACGCACACGACACACGCACGCACACACACACGACACACACACGCACATGACACACACGACACGCTCAAAGATGCACAGACCGCAGGCACACACGCCCACACCAAGCACACACACACCCACACACTCACACATGACACACACCTAAGCATCTGAAGGCATACAGTTAGGGAAATTACACTTGAATTTTGATGACACATAAAAGTATATAAAATGTGGGTGAGGTGAGTTATACGCAAACAAAGCCCTTCCTCCAAAGTGAGGTTTCACACTGTAAAATCTGACAATGAAAACTAAATAAAGGAAAATTGAAAAGTGGCATGGTTGCACAAAAGATATTTCTTCAAGAACGGATTTAGGTGAATTTAAAAATGAGTTGAAATGAAGTATAATAAAACACACTGACGGACAACCATACTATTACATTCACTCACAGGGGCATGTTTTGGTATCTTCACTTATATACAAAGCCCACAAATCCTACATGTGAGTTAATATATGTGAGTTTTTTTTAAGACTAAGTAAGGTAAAGGAGTGTGGTTTTACATTGTACACAAAGGGCCCCGCCCCTCAGTCATGTTACATTCATTACCTTATTGCACTTGTTTTGGTGCTCGGTTGATTTTTCTTCTACCTCCCTTCTATAATTCATTTTTGCGTCTGAATTTTCATCAAGGATTATGTTTAGCGTTATGGAAATGCCTGTGATTACTATTCATTATGTGGTTTCGTGAATCCGAGACTTTTTAAGTTTATGTGTGCGATAGTGTGGCTTTTTAATTCAGACGGCTTAAATAGACGTGGAAAAAGTTGACTTCGTGTGTGCGTGCGTATGTGTGAGCGTGCGTGCGTATGTGTGAGCGTGCGAGCGTATGTGTGAGTGTGTGTGCGCCAAGTGGCATATTTCTTGAACTGGAGAAGTCGTGACTCTCCATCAGTGACTGAGCGTGTGCTATGACTGTCGATGGAGCATCTGAGAGACCAAATTATAGCTGTGTCATCTGCTTCACTTCCTGTTTCAAAAAGCCACTGCATAATCAGCCCGCTCTTTCCCCAGCTTCCCATGGAAATGCATACATAAAAATTGGTCTCTAGTGACTTGCTATAAACAGCTACTTCATAAAAACGAAAACAGCAAATCAGATTACGACAAAGTCTGGCCAACAAACCGCATTAATCAACACGAGTGCCGTTTAGCGCCTTTTCACTTCGCCTGCGCTTTCAATTGGTTTACAAAGTGGTGCATCATTGTTTGAAGGCCCCGTTTGTTCCAATTGTGTATGGATTTATGATACGTGTTCCACTGTGAGGATTGTGCCAGAGGTGTTAGGAACTGCAGCAAAATAAATATGGATGATTCTCACAAGGGTACAAATGTATTCTGGCAACTCAGTGGGCAAACATACAAGCTGGTTTAGAGACCGATTTAGAAAATGCCGTTAAAATGTTGTTAAGGCCAGGTTTTTTCTCCCTTAGGAGCAGCCAGCATCATCTGGTGCCTGAGCCATCGAGTCCCATTAAAGCAGAGGCCTGTCTTTAGCATCCTGTTGACAGACCACATTTCTAGACACAGTTTAAAATGGTGGGTCAGGGATTTTTTGTATTTCTTTTACCGAAGCATTTATTCAAAGTAGTCTGGAGGTTTCCTGAAATAAGAAATTTGGAATACACTTTAGTCCCTCCCTGGCCTCTACAGCTACAGCAAATAGCAGTTTTATATTTAAGACTTGTATAAAGCTCTATCAATGTCAGTACAGCGTAAGATGGGCACATTTTGATTGTCTGCCTATGTTCTTGTCTCGAAAGAACATAATCATAGACACATATAGAGCAAGCTAAACAACCGAACTAAAGTGTAGACTAATGTTTAATTACCCAGCATATACTGTCGTTGTCCCTGGGCAAGACACTTAACCCACATTGCCTATTGGTGTTTGGTAGTGGTCAGAGGGGCCTGGCAGCCCCGGGCAGCTGTGGCTACACAAATAGCTTACCAGGTGTGACTGAGGAGAGAATGAATAATCTAATTGTAATGCGCTATATAAAATTATTATTATTATAAACTAATAATGTTTTGAGGTACAGTCAGTTGTATTTTTTTCTTGCTGACTTTACACTTTGCAGATTGGTTAGTGGTAAATCATTTCTAAAACTTACTTCCAGACAAGGTGAGCTATTGAGTGTTCAAGTTTCTGTCATAACAGACCCTCCTTGAGATACTGTAGCAAAAACCCAAGATGAACTCCATCCATCTTCTTCCGCTTATCCGGGGCCGGGTCGCGGAGGCAGCAGTCTAAGCAACGATTCCCAGACTTCCCACTCCCCAGACACTTCCTCCAGATCTTCCGGGAGGACTCTAAGGCGTTCCCAGGCCATCTGAGAGATATAATCCCTGAAGCGTGTCCTAGGTCTTCCCCGGAACATGCCCAGAACACCTCCCAAGGAAGGCATTTGAAGATACTTGGTAGAGCATGCGGCCCATATTAACATATTAAGAGCCTACGGAGCTCGCTGTTGTGAGTTCGAGTCCGGCTCATGACGAGTTTGCCGACTGTCACTCCCCGCTCTTCTCCCTGACGAAAGAACATGATCATAGACACATATAGACCTACTGTCTTAACAAATAAAGCTGAAAAATGGCCAAACAATATCATAATATTTTGTCTCTATAATGAGGAAAACAATGTGTTATTCTAGGTGTTGGACACAAACAGCAATGTGTGGTTCTTGGCAGTCTAGAATAAAAATAAGAGCAGGTCAAGAATGGATCTGGTGCCAGTTAACTGTATGAAGTGTAAATGAATAAATAATACTCAGCCAAGTAAGATATTAATGTTTCTATCTTTGTTGAGACAGTTGAATGTTTCCTGCCAAGCAGAAAACTAGGTAAGCAGGTGGTTATTAGTGAGACCACATACAGCTTAATAAACCAATTTTATATTTTGTTTTATTAGATCTTATCCAGGCAGATATGAGATTCCTAAATGAAACATTAACAGTAATTTGAACAGTTGCTTAATTAATTAAGTAATTATGAACATACATATATTTTACAGCAAAGTTTGCAGTTTCTTTGTCACAGTTGATTCAACACACACAGTCAAGCAACATATAAAGGAATTTTTCATACAAGCTTAAATTACAAGAAGAGAATGAACAGACTGAGATTTATGGGACCAGGATTAGACTTCAGATTTATCAGTATGTCCTTGACTGTGTATATGTTTAGCCAATTACTGCCATCATAATCTTGTAATGGATTCTCACATCAGTTCATAACCTTTCCAAATTGTTGTGTTTCAGTAATTTCCCACCAACAGAATACAATTATTACAAAACAATGCCTTTAATTTGCATGCAGTGATATCTTGTTATCGTTGTCAATACACATCACATGATTGTCACATCTGTGGCTTACTTTTATATTTCAGAATTGTTTCCATGTGTGAAATCCTAAAGTGTTTTTTATTTTTTTCAAGTTGGGAGCTGTTGCATTATCTTGTTTAAGGCCCT
This sequence comes from Philypnodon macrostomus, assembly GCA_036025475.1. Classification (NCBI taxonomy): domain Eukaryota; kingdom Metazoa; phylum Chordata; class Actinopteri; order Gobiiformes; family Eleotridae; genus Philypnodon; species Philypnodon macrostomus. Next base: position 6,928 of record JAVQKC010014430.1, read on the forward strand.
CTTTCCCTCATATGGCCATGCACACTCCACTACTACAGCCAATGGAAAGAATGTAAAGTATAGTAGCAAGGGGGTGTTTGTTCACATATCTACAAACCAAGCATTTTCAGCTCCTGAGAAGGCTAGTGCCTTAGCATACAGGATTCCTTAAGGCTTGCTATAACTCTAGGTGTGTTCTTGGTTTGATTTCTATTTGTGTTGACACGGAAACAACATTATAACATGGTAGAAATCTCAGTCAATGGGGTCTATTTAAAAATGCTCAATATTTGTGTTTTCTCCCAAATTCAAACCACTCTAAAGGACTTATGCGAGTGTGGAAGATTGACTTTGTTCAACACTGTGTTAAGAAATGGATTTCTTCAAAGTGCTGCTGGGGTTGAACCCCCTTCACTTTGTGCTCATGTTCTACCTGAGCAGCACTTGAGTAGTGGATAGCTGCCAGCTTTGGGGAGTTGGTATGCTGCTGGAGCCACTGTGCACCAGGCGCTATCATTTTCTGCAGCACAGCCAGAAAGTGATGAGCTGGAGCAGCAACAGAGCAGGCAGACACAGGAACCAATATTGGTGGAAAACCGAGGCACAGGAGGTAACGTCAGATCAGGCACAGACCGGAGGCGGCTGGATGCCTTCAGATGGACCTACAAGATGCAGGTGACAAAGGCCTGAACATCTCTGGCATCTTGTGGGATATGATATTGAATAAAAAGTTATTAAAAATAGATTCCACCCATGTCTGCTCATTTAAAAGTCTATTCTTTAGACCGACTTTGTTACCTTCAATGCTTTCACTTTGGTTTCTTGATGAATAAAAAAGTAACACATCCAGCAACAGGAAGAACATGACAGTTCTTACGCCAGTCCGATGCCTGGATAAAAGGTGAATCAGTGAGTGCATTTGGTGTAAATGTTATGATTTTTATTGAATACTACTGAATGAGCCAATCAGGAACAATAAATAAATAAATATAACTGCAGTTTTGGTGTGAACCTGCAGCTTTTGGCACATATGTACAACAGCTTTTTGTGAAACTAAGTGAACTACAGAGTATATCACGTGTATCTGGAGCATTTTGGTGAACTGGGAAATGAGATTAAAGGTAACTTTGAAATGAATGGGTCCTTTCAAAGACAAGTATACATGTATCAAAGGGCTCTGCGACACAGAGAGAACACAAATGGATTGATTAAAACATATTTAGGATTTTCAAAGGCATAATATCAAAAGGCTTGTTGATCGCATATTCATCAATGTATTGACAAGTGCTTCTTGATTATGTTTCATCTAATCATATATATTTATATTCAAGCCATCCACATAAATTCATGTAGATTTTTTCATTCATACTTTACGTCCATCAGATGCTCTTTTTAGCGACACACCCAAAAAAGCTCTCCCTCTCTACTCGGCCATAACAGCTTGTAATGTCCTTCTGCTTAAGCTAATTATAGGCTTTTAATGCTGCAAGACAACCTATTTTAGCAGAGCTTCTTTAGAGCATGCCAGTGCATCACACACACACACACACACACACACACACAAAGCCTTATCCATTAGTTTTTGGCACTTAGCGATGCTGAAAAAAAATATATAAAAAAATCACCTGACTCATTTGGAAGAAAGGCTTACTTCCCACCAAAGTAGTTTGGGCTATGGGCCACTTAGTAGCTCTTTCAAAAAGTTAACAATAGAAAACCATATCAAAAAGAATAGATTAATGTATTGACAGTTTTAATTAATTCTTATTTAGTATTTTATAATTCTTAAGCGATAATAAAGTGCTGTTTATGGTTTAATATGAGATAAGTAGTGTATCTGGTGAGCTGAGTTAAATACCAAATTCCTTCTGGAACAATGACGAATTAGTACACAATTTGAAGTCTAATCCGAAGCCTGCAAAAACATACAAATATTTAAAAAAAACCTTTGAAAGCAAAAGACACATTCACAGTTGGTATTTTACAATTTTCTAGCTTCAAGCTCATTGTGTATTTCATTTGCACACGTTCATGTATAAAGCCAGCAACCTTGGCAAGAACATGTAATGGTTTTATTTATTAATGCACTTTACCTAATGAGAAGTGATTCTGAAACAAAAAGTAAATTTGAACTCGCATTTGGGTCAAACAGCAGACTTGTAAAACAGCTTTAATCTTGCTGCAATCACATACTCGTATACAGTATACAGTGCCTGTACAGTGCCTGACATATGCGCCGTTGGGAAGACGTGGATAATTCTTTCTAATAGTGTGATCTTTCCACTGGGATTGCACAAATCAATTACCACCAGTTTATACCTCTCACTCCTTGGCTACATGTTGCTACTAGTGCTCACAAACTAATATTATCATTATAAATTCAGCATACACCATCTCATAACCATACACAGCTCTGTAGAAGAGCTTGACTTTAGCTTGCGTGCTCACTGGCCACTGCGGCAAGTATTTTTCTATATTTGATGTATATGTAATGTACTGTAAGTAATGTGCTGTCAGAAATGTGCAAAGATATTCCATTATTTTACCACTTACCACTGGATGGGGATTTGTTTGTATATTGAGAATGTGTGTTGACTTTACATGCATTATGATGAGGAGTTTATATAATGTAGGGTCAGATAAAGGTTCCGGTAAAAGCCAATCATTTGTATTCACAAAATCATCAGAAGAAACATTATTTTGCATTCGGGAATCTATATAACATATGAACAAAACCAACCTGACCAATGTAGCTAGTGGCAGAGCATGTGTTACCTGTCGGAAGAGATGACTGTAGGATTACCTAAAAGACTTTCATATCATCTACTCACAGTTTAGCTTCATCTGTTTTGACTCATTTGCGATGTCTGGGAAGGAATTCTGTACAGCGAAAGAGGTTCTGACTGGAAACAAATCTCAGCCATGTTCTGGTTGACATGGCTGAGTGGAGTGCAGTTCAGTTGAAAAATACATACAGACAGGTACTGTGCAGAGGTGGAACTTATTAGTTCTTTCTCGCTGTGGGCTGTGCTGTTCTACTGCTCTACTTTGACTCCAGCTTTCTCCTTTTCTCTGCAGCTCCATCTCTCCTCCGCCCAGACCCTCTCGTGGGAATTGTATCTCGGGAAATATCAAAGACTCTCTCGCACACACCTGTAGAGATTCACAGGAGTTGCCATGCACAAAAAGACCAGCACTCTTCAACTTGACTGTCAGGACTTAGCTGGAGTCCAACTGGCCTCCAAGCAGCAGTAAAACTCCACGCCTTGCACTTTTGACAGGCATCACTGAAGAGCCATGTAGGTAGAGCAAAGTTCTTAGTGCTCTTTTGAGAGCTAAGCAATCCACATTTCTTTTGAGGACTTACTAAAAATACAATGTACAAGCCTGGCTAAAACAGTCAAGAAAATTGTTATTCGAGAGGGGAAAACCAAAATTGAAAGTTCACAACCCTATTCCCTTTTCAGTCAGAGACTAATGGTGAAAGATCATTACTACTGAACAGTTATTATCAGATTTGGGAAAATCACTTGGATTTAGATTCTCGGCCCTTGTTCTAGTTGCTAGTTTAGATTGCTTTTTGGTATGTATAAATGAAGCGCTTCAATTATTTACAGGGCTACTATGCTACTTTTTACTTTAACAAAACTTCAGTCTGTGTGATCCTAAATGAGTAGTTATGGGGTGAATGAAGCTTCCTTTCAAGCATGAATGTCCCTGGAAATCTCGGGTGAAGTCACAGGTCTCGCCAAAACCACAAATTGGTTTTAAACAGGCTTTTACAGAGAGAGCTCCAAGAAACAAAAAAGATGCCTAACTGACGCAGACCTGGTGTTTTTGTGTTGACCATTAGCTTTATGATCGTCTATAGTCTATACATGAAGTCTATATTCTTTGTGTTTTTTCTGTGGACAGCGCTATTCTCTGAAACTGTAGGGGGCGCTCTATGAAGGAGAAATGTGACCAAAACAGTGAAAAGTTGCATAGTGCCCCTTTAATTCAAACTGCGTTGAATTGTCAGCAATTGGTTTTTAAAATTGACATATAAATACAAAATATTATTGTCATAATATGAAAATTAAAAACTGTGCAAATATTTCTACCCTGTGCTGTGGAGGAGATGTTATAGGCGTATTTATTATTAATAATGTTGAGAGTGAGATTCTATTGGAGCATTGATGTAGCTCAAATACAGATGAGAATGTATCTGGTTATAATCAAAATAAAAGAATGAGTAAGAATTACAGTGAAAAGTCAAGGCATGTCTGGTGGAAAATTCAAATCACTCAATTAATATTTCAGCAAAACCGAGTCATGAGAGTTTTCTAAAGACCCACATTGACTGTTTGAAGTGAAGCATCCTCTGGGCTTCCCCTTAACAGCCTGTCTGTCTGCTCAGCGGGTCATCAGGTGTGGACCTAAGAGAGGGTAGTGGCCATATAACCCCTCTTTTGTTCTCATTACTCTGCCTCTCTCTTTCTTAGCCACACTTAGTACACTTGGATGTCGAACAAACTCAAAATTAAAAGTTGACTTTAAAGCTTTGGGTCCCGTTAACATGCATACATTACTATGAATAAGCTAGTTCAGTAGTGTTTGGTAAACAAGCAGAATAATATGAGCTTGTTTTAAGACTTGCATAGACACATCAGTGGTCACAGTTTAGTTTATGTTTTTCTTATTTTCTCTCTGACACATTTATGCACTGTAAAGTTACATTTACTCAAGTAACTTTTTAAATATATCAATCTTTACTGCACAAAACATTTTACTTTTACTTGAGTAATAATATTTTAACTTAAGTAACTTACTCTTACTTGAGTAAAATTTTGTAAATCTAGAAAGAGTAAGAGTTCTTTTACCACCTCTGTGTGTGATGTAAGAACAGCTTTATGTGAAAAATGTGATGATGTGGAAATTTTGTTCCTTGTGTCTTCATTTTATAAAATATGATTATATATATAAGCAGTAAGTTCCACTGCTCTCATACTGCTTCATGGAAGACCACAAATGTACAGTGCTCTTCTTCTGGGTAGTAAAGAAGTGAAATATGAAATCAGGTCAATGCATTTGGAAGAATTGTATCTCACTAATAAGAAATTGATTGTTATTGTATCTCTCCTCGACACTGCCACTGAAGCATTGTAATTAAGAGATAGATACAGGAAGTAAAGAAGATACAATTACAAATCCAGCATAGAGGTATGGTTTTCTGGATTGTTCTTCCATGTTTATTAATGAGAATCAATGAACTAAATTTAAAACCAGGACTGAACCTGATCTAAACCAGGTCCATATCAGAATGAAACCAAGATAAACCATGTCACAAATTCACAAGGTCCACAAACAACTAGGTCTGACTACACCAGGATTTAACCAGGATATAACTGATAAAGGTTAGAGATATTAAAGAAACATCCAGACAAATCTAAAAAGTCAAATAGACCCTTCCCATGTCATGGTTTGGGGGCAAGGCCCTTTAATTGCTTGTTAACAATATTAAAACCCTTAAAAATCACATGTCTGATTAAGCGGCCCGTTGGTGCCAGTTGTGACAGACGTATGGGGCCGCTTTGCCGATATACCCCTTGCTGTCAGGGATGACAGCACAGGCCTAGTTATTAAACCTAATTTGGTTATATTAAAGCCAATATGCCTCACCAGTTGTCATTTTTTCTCTCTATGTTTAAGCCATCTGGGTGCTGTGGACAGACAAATCAAGAGAATTTTCTGGTAGGACTTAAAAAGTACCAAATACAGAGGACCCCCTGCCTGCTCATGTTCACGTTGAGCCCCCAAACCTCAAAATCCGCCACTGTTCTTTACACACCAATTGACTGCAGAAAGAGTGTAGTCTGCAAAAATGTTAGCATAAAAATAGTCATTATGTCCATTTCGAGGACACCCCAGAGTATCTAAAAACTAAAGATGTCCATGCTTTCTATTTCATTCCATTATACAATTGTCTTATACAGCATCATTCAAGGCTTTATTCTGTTACATATTTCCTCTATTCTATACTTTTCTGCTAATCAATTCTTTCATTGTTTCGCAAGCTGTGAAAATTACTTCCTGCAAAAATGAAGTCTCCCGAAACCATTTCCTACCTACACTCGGTCAACAACAAGAAAACATTGAAAAACGACCCTTTAATATTGAAATAGACTGGAAAGCAATTCCAAATGAAAGCTTTTGCCCGTACCACTGATTAAAGCCACTTGAACCTTAAATGAAAAAGCCAAATGGGTATAAAAAAACTAAATGTGTGAATTCCATGTGAGTATATTAGTTACACATGTATTAGTATGTATTACCCACCTCCTACCCTGTTGTATTGAGTTCATGAAGTGATTCAATTGTAGAAATAAACAAAATTAAAGCCGCAAGCGGCGTCAAACGGCCCTCGCTCTCGGCCACCCACTGCCGGCCTCCGTGACCCACCGTCACGCTCCAAAGCGCCCCACCGCATCAGCTTGGCCCATTGACTTTGTTGATTTGGAATGATTTTGATGATGCTGGTTTGTAGATTTGTGGTCTATAGGACAAGTGTGATTGTGTGTGAGTGCTTCGCACTCTGTTTCA
>JAVQKC010014443.1:0-33399 GCA_036025475.1 Philypnodon macrostomus
GGGGGGGGGGGGGGGTGGGGTATTGTGTGTGCATGGGCCGTGTAGTCTCAATATGAATATAAAGTATAGGCCTTAAACCTGGTGCATTATGGGAAATGTAACCAGGAAAACAAGGATAATACTAAACATATAAAATGTCAATTAACCTGTCTAAAGTATATGGGTGATTTTTCTGATTGTTGGGGGCCTTAGTGATAAGTGTTAAAATGCTATTATAAGGAACATAAAAGAAGGTTGTCTCTGTAAATATTATTACAGTTTTAAAAAAAAATAAAAAATGCCGAAATTAAAAAAAAATAACATATTAATAATTATTACAAATACTTTGGTTGGTATTTAAATTTTTCAATATTTTATTATAGTGCAAATAGCTAAAGATGTGCTTTCTGTATAATGTGCCTGTAGACCAGGAGTTCTAGAATCAGAATAGTTCTAGTCAACATATGGATGCAATGAACAATAAAGTGGTAAACTGTCTAAATGTCTAGAGATAAATAATGTCTACAAGTTACATTGTAGGGAATATAACAATGGCAATCTTATATAAAAGTCACCAAACACAGGTAAATAAAACTCTGAAGTTCCAATGTTCTGCTTCATCATCTGACAAACTATCTTACAAGAGAATGGTGACATGACCAAAAAAACAAAACTGTAGAAATGTACTACAGCCAAACGTTTTCATCTCTGAGCTCTCATACCACCTGGAACACACCTGTTCTTTAGTCTGTACTTTGTCATTTGTATGCTGTGATCAATGCCCAAGACTTTGTATGGTTGTACTAGGCACCTGTGTGACTGACTACTGTCTTGTCCCATGCAGACAGCTGTGTAAGGAGTTTACAGACCTGCTGGCCCAGGACAGGACTCCACTCGGTAACTCTCGGCCCTCGCCCATCCTGGAGCCGGGCATCCAGAGCTGTCTGTCCCACTTCTCCTTCATCACACACGGGTTCGGCTCGCCCGCCATATGTGCCGCGCTCACCGCCCTCCAGAACTACCTCACCGAGGCGCTCAAAGGACTCGACAAGATGTTTCTCAACAACCCTCCCAACAACCGGCACGACGCGGGCAACAAAGCCGACAAAGACGACAAACAACGGAAATGAAGACGATGATGATGATGGTGAACTACTATGTGCAGGAGGCGGGATACTTCTAGCTTTACACCAACTACTACTGGCCGGCCCGCACAATGGGACGAAATAGGAAGGATGGTTGGAGACACCCCCGGGCCAGTGTCAGGGTGCACAGAGGGATTTTTCATCTACGTTACGTTCTTTTGGTTCACCCCTGAGGACATGGTGCTTACTGTGGTCTATCCATTTTGCCCCCCTGCCACCCCCCTGCCTGCATCCTGTGAGACTGAGGCTTGATCGGCCCAATAACAGCTTTGTGTATCTGTGTGCATGTGGAGAGTGTCTGTCTCAATATGTCTGTGTGTGTCTTCACCGCAGACAGTAGAAAGTAATGGACAAAAGGACCAGAGGCCAATGGGTAATACAGTATAAAGTGGAAGAGCGAGTTAGTGCCAACAAGCCTGGCTTCTATTGACGACGACTGAATACTTATAGTCCCATAGAGCTGTGTGCACACAAGTGGTCAGAGCAAACATCTTGAAAAGAATCTACTAAATGTATTTAAGTCAATAAGACAGTATACAGAAAAGCATTATTATTATCTTTATTGTGTGTCATGTGATCCAAAATGTTGGACCCTATAGGCACCAATTAATGACTGACATCTGAATGACTGGTTTGAAAGCTGTACCTAAAAGAATAAGAATGCCTGTTGCATCCATAACAATGCTCCATGGAGTGGACTTAGATAAGTTACAGTAAATGTCAAACTGCTTTCTGAACTCGTCCGTGTCTAATGTCCTTTGTTATTGACACTGGTCCTTTGTCCATTCTTCTACTGACTTCTACTGTCTCTGGGCTTCACACAGAAATGCATTATGGGTATGAAGGCAATGTTAAACTGGTTCACCTGGTTACCTAACGGAACAGAGGAGGCGTGGTGTTAATTTATGTGTGTAAATATTTATTTATATTAATTTAAAAGTGGGTGGTTGTGTAAATAGGTGTGCCAGCGACTTTTGGAGTAGACCTATTTATCTGTGATTTGACCTTTGTGACCTTTGAGGGGGACAGGACCATTGTGTTTTTCTGTTTCTCTAGAGCTGTTGTCATGGTGATGATGATGATGATGATGATGATGGGTAGACATGCTTCTAATTGTCCAGTGATTTCATTTCTATCACATTGATAATAAACCATGTGTTTTATTACACCTGGTGTGCACACAGCGCCTTTTCTATTGATGAATGTTATTACCTAGTATGGCTTTATAACAAAAATGTATTCTAATATATTATATATGTAATCATATATATAATATATTATATTAGCTAAACAGATATCTTTTACATTGAGTTTTTGAACAAACAAGAAAGAAATGCAAGAACTTTACAGTCATATAAATGTATGTTGTATTGTGAACTATAGAATGCATTAAGTTTTTAACCTAATAATTCTCTATTTATTTGCATTTTACTATTAGATTATTTAAATAACTGGTGGATTCATTAGTATATAAACATTAGCAGGCAAATCATTGGTCTAATGTAAATGACACTTTGACCAGCCAAAGGTGGGTCAAAGCTTTATTTCTGTCCCTAAAAGAAAACAAGAGGCTTTATATGATAGATTTGTTGAACCTATATACAGTTTATTTGCTAGATATGAAAGGTCATAAAATATATCATATAACTTGATTAAAATGTAGATAAAGTTGACTAAATGTTAAGTTGATCAGGTTGAGTATCTTAAAAAACGAAACGAAAAATTCTGACATGATTGAAAATTGCAGAACCGCTATCGAGCCATTTTAGCAAATCTTTAAATGGAACATGCACAAAAACCATGATGTATCCAGTCTTATGGCAGCAGATAATTGGCTGTATTTTCCAGCCCTGATTTTCCAAAAGAGGCCTCTCTCTCACACACACAGACAGGGGGAATAGAGTGGTGCCTTGCGGGCGGCTCGTGTGCTGGGATCTACTACCTCTGCACTAATGACGAGGGAGCAAAAGGAGCCCCATGGAAAGCTAATGAGAAGGAGAAGATGGGATCGGAGAAGAAGAGTGTGTCCTGCGGGTGCACCGTGACCCGTGGAGGGGAACGAGGCGTGACGCAGGTGCAGAGTTCAGCACCCGCATGTCCCGGAGCTATACCCCCACCCACCCCATCCAAGACAGGAGGCTGCAGGAAAGACCAATGGACACAATGCTTTAGCTAAAATGAATAAGCAAATGGGCTTCAGAAAGTAAACAATAAACAAACAACCAGAAATAGAACATGCCACAAAGAACGTCAGTGATCGAGAGCACAGGGGGAGATGGGAGGGAGGTGGGGCTCACAGGGTACGGACTACAGGTTTATACCAGTCATTTCCCCAATTTCACACAACAGCTGCTTTTAATGTCTTTAAAGGAAACCACAGTGTGTAGTATATGGGTTCCTGAAACCAAGTAAGTCTGGAGTAGGTAAAAAATATACTTTTATCATTTAACTTATCTGCTAGAAACCCCCAGCATTCATACACCAGTTCATTTTATCTTCACTTCTAACTTTGTACAGAATATTTTAGGTTAAATCTGTCTCTAGACCTCATTTAAGAGCTGGAAATTGTACTTGAAGTTTTTTTTCAAGATATAATTGTTCAAGAACTGTCTGTATGTACACAAACCATATGGAAATTATGTTTAACCATATAGGTGTTATAGGTGTTTCTGCAGAGCAGATATAGAAAATAGACATAGTTTACTTTTCCTCTACTTGCCATTGACCACTTGTGTACAGCTTGCGTAATTAGAATGATTTGGTAGAAACGGTCCATGTAACCGAGACATAAATATGAAAAGATAATTTAAGCAAAGATAAAGACCTGAATGATCAGTGTTATTTCATATATATTTACAATATAATGTGTTGGCTTGTGGTTGGCCTTTATTTACTTTTTACTCACAAGATTAAACGTCACTAGAACACAACACATGGAACTTAACCGCACGCACAGCCCAATGTTTCCCTGTTGATGTGATGAATGACTTGCTTGTGGCTGATGAATTGGTGGTAATGGTACGCAAAATTAGTTTTAATGAAATGTCAGAGATTGTTACTTTAATGAGGCACCAGTGTATGTTGTGAGAGTGAGACTAGTGAGGAGCTGTTAAAGATGCAGTACATTACACACAGTTCTTACTAAGGCCCTCCACATCTTGTATTTTGCTTGTCCATCGTTTTGCTGGAGCGTGAGGAGGCTAAGGCCCGGTGGCTATACCCCTGAGCACTTTGTCATGCAGTAGGGTGTAAAAACGCTTATCCAACACACACACACGTCCAATACACACAGGTCATGTGTGTTATCCTGCCGCAGACAGGAGAGCTGCTCTGAGTAATTCCAGCTCGGGGCGAGTGCTCCGGGCGACACAGGCGCATGCTCCTTATTTCATTATTCATTAATTTACTGTTTAACAAATCCTGTCATTACTGAGCCACAGCCAGGTTCACACACTCATGTGCAGCTCCCATCGAACACACTGCGGCTCAGGGTGAGGCGTGGAGAATGGGCCTGTTTGATCCCGGCTCCTCAACAAACGCAGAGAGAGCCATGAATAATAAGAAACTCAAAGCCTGGGCGGAACGAGGGAGCGTGACACTGTCTCACAAAAAGCCCTTTAGCATGAAGCAGGCTCCACCGGGGCCTCACCCGGGGCCCACACTTCATTATATCAAAAGACAAAACAAACAGTTGGCACAAGCCTGATCAATATGAGGCAAAGCTCCACACACAAAGACCGATCTGAATCACGTCATGTTTGACAAAAGACACTCACTCGCCTCTTTCAGCAAACACTGAGCTGCAGTTTCTTCTGGTGCTCTAATAGGATCAGGATTAAAAACATGAATGTGTTTTTGGCTCCAATCAGTAAAACAACAAGAGGCATCCACAGAAATAAATAAATATATACTCATAGACTGAATAATAGCATTTACATTCTAGTTTAGTTAATTAATTAAGGGATAAATCCTCCAAGCTGATATATTTGGAAATGTATTTGTTAGTAGATGTGTAAATCCTTGCAGTGCAGGTGGTGGTCATGAGTGCAGAGGGATGTGACTCTGTTTCAAGGAGAAAGCAGAGCATTTGTGAGCTGTTGCCCTGAAGTGTGCTGCGGTCTGTGGGTGGCCACATTAACATGTGACATATGTAGAGCTGACTGGGAGTGGCTGCGGGCCAGTGCTGTCTCTCTGCTGTAGTGTCTGCATCTGGGCTCTGTCAGCACTGGAGCAACCAGGCCACTGTCTGCTGCTGTCGATAGGGAACCTGTTTATCAGAGTGCATGACAGACAGTGTACGGTGTATGTTGCTGTAGCTCTGGGCGTGAGGGGTCTGTCCACTGGTTCTTTAGGGGCAGACCTCTCTGAATGTGGGTAGGTACCAGGCAGGGACAGTGACACCCTCTAAAGCTCTCTAAAGGACGGACTGAAGACACTGAGTTGAAGTGACAGACGCTGCTGAGCCAAGTGTCTGTGAACAAGGGTCAAGGTTAGGCTGAGGAGAGAGAGCTACCACCACAGATTCATACAGAACCATTCACTTCGCCACAGAGCAAAGTAAACCTCCAAGTTTGTATTTTCCCTAAATCAACGGCTCTAGAAAAGTGTTTTTAAAAAGCTTCCTGCTCTTTTTCCCCACATTTTGAGTTTAAAAAGTCCAAAAACATTACATATTAATTTGATGGTTTATCATTATATCCAATGTATAAGATGCCATTGTCATATCAGTGTGTAAAAAGAATTCAAACTGCCACTTTCCCATTATGGTTGTGCACCATTAAACCACAAATCAATGAAAATAATACATACTATGACGTGTTTGACGCTCACAGATACAAATATTTCAACAAAGACAAGAGTAAATAAAGACTAGTAGGTTATCGGTGGGGTGATGAGAGGGCTAGAGCATAACATTTACTGAGTCTCCATTGAACTCCTTTATTAACTCTCCATTTACTGCTTTCCCTTGAGAGCCAGCTGTTATTAGCTGTGTTTTATTGTTGCTGGGCTGTTGGGTCAGATCACTTAGACACACAAACAGCAGACCTCATGCACTTTATCCCCAACAAGGAATAGAAAAAACAAAGAACATGAAATAATACACACAAAGTAACATATACAGTGTTTTCATTCAAAATGAAAGAGCCGTATGTTGCCTAATCTGCTTGAACGTGAAGTGTTTAAAGAGTACAACTTTCATTCTTCATCCTATTATTAGGGTTTGCAGGTGACAGGAGTCTATCCCAACAACTATGGGTCTTAGGCAGAGAACACCCTGGCTGGTTCTTTGAAGAGCTAACAAAGAGACATCCACTGATAAACAACCATTCAATGTAAAAAAGCCTGTAGTGACCACTCCAATTTCTACACTTCTATTATGATTAAACAGGAAACCAATATTTTAAATTGTCACCAAAGATTACTGATACACATCTTGAGATTCACCTAATAATAACTAAACTAAATAAATACAGATCTAAATGAAACTGTAAGAAATGTACAATCCCGGATAGAATGCAGTGTGCTGTTTGTTAGAGATATAATATAAATTCAGTTGTGGTGCACAGACAGAGACAGCTCAGAGATGGCCTGAGGGTGATGGAGGTCTCCTGTTCAGTGTCTGAACAAACTGCCCGGTCTGATCGAGTGAGCGAGGCCATGAACCAGCTCCAGCCCAAGAGCATCAGGCCGCCCTCAACAACTCTAAGCTCTGTGTGTGGGAGAAGCCACTGCAAATCTGAATATGTATATGGGAGATATTGTACATATGAATACCCTTTCCCTTTGGCTGGCTAATAACATTTATTAAGAAGTTTGGGCAATATTTATTTGGTTTAAATGAACATAATTGTATTGGCAGTATTTTTACATCAAAAAGTAATACTAAAAATAGATTAAAAAAACTAATGCTGATTGAGTGGGTTGTGTTTTCTAGAAGGAATGTTATGTCGAAAGCAAAATTACTATATGGTTTCTCTTTCCAAAAATAGTAAATGCCAACTACTATATCGATTTTGTTGTATTTGAAAAGAAAACATAGATCAAAAGACCTTAATCAAGTCCAAAAACGTCCCAAGGTAAAGGGGTTAAAATGTTTTGAACCACCCCATGGAAATGACCTGTTCTCCACAATGAAAACTATAGTTATGCTTTTCGTGTCAATATCGTCATCCTGAAACTAGTGATGCACAGATATATTGGTCAAACATTGGTACCGGCCTGTACAGCTGGACAATGTTAATCTGTTCTTAAAGGATCATTTCAAATATATAAGGTTAGTCGGAGGAGGAAAAGCCCATTGGAAAAATCATCAAAATCTAATAAAAATAATATTTGTGGGTTAATAAATACTATGAAAGCTGTTATTCATATGTTGATTTCTTAGTTTCAAAAAACATAACCTACTAAAACTTAACAAAATATTGGTATCGGCCAAATTGTTACCTGAAATTTCGGAATCGGTATCGGCCAAAGAATTTCATATCAGTGCATCCCTACCTGAAACTGTTAGCCATATCCATAAGGCACAACCAAGGGGTCAAAGGGGACATCGGTTTGGGCCATAGGCATTTTCTTGGGTTTGAGTGGACGGCTGCGGCTAGGCCATATCTTTGACGGTGATACAAAAGGACAGGAGGACACCCCGCCATGACACTTATCACATCTGAAGCCCCCATCTGTACTGGTGTCTCCCCACCAGTCAACTACCCCATACACAAACACACAAGACTAATCTGCAGTGACAGTGCTCACATTCAGTTAGGCCCCAAAGTCCTTGTGCATGTCACTGACCATAAACAGAACAGATCCTCGTCTACGGTAGATACCACCACAGGACATGAGGCGTTCAGGGTCCCGAGATATACCACCAAACGAGACAGGGGTGTGTGTGTGCTGGGTGCCTGGTCAGTGATGAGGCTTCCAGGGAAGGAGAACAGATGCCTACGGGTCATGTCACATCAGAGGCATTATAGCAAAGTCAACAGCAGCCAAGCCAATAGGAATATATGTTGTATGTATTTTTGTTTGTCTATTTAGGATGAGAAGAGGCTGGTGGTACAGCCTGTCTAGGAGCAGACTCAGCAGACAGGGTTTCCATACTTTGCCAATGGCCACTCCTTATACCAATACACAAACGTATACAACAATGACACTTGGTGAATGCCAAAGAGGTGAAGTGCCTTGCCCAAGGACACACCGAACTGGATTGGAACAGGGATCAAAAGTACAACCTGCTCTACCTCCTGAGCCGCCTCCAGGCTGGCAACAGTGTGTCCTCTTTGTTCTCCAACTTCCTCCCACTGTCCAAAGTCATGCAGGTGATTCCAAAGTGACAGTGAATGAGTGTATTTACTAAGTCCGTGGCGTGCATGACCTCACACCTCACTACCACTGTGTGTGTAGTTTAGTTGTTCATTTATTTTGTGTAGTATTTGCTGCAACCTAAAACCAGAGAAAACATTGCAATAGGTGACTCTTTAAATTGCACTTGTTATCTTGGCAGTATCTCTGCTTATTTTAGTAATTTTTCATGTTTGTTTGTTGCACCAAGCCCCTGAAACTCTCATATAGATCATGTCTGTGCCCTTGTCTAAAAAGTTACAATAAATTATATTTTAAAACAGAGGAGAAAGTAAATCTCCTCAGAAGAAAATATTGACACACATATGCTTCCCCTATGGGTTGTCAATATTTTTAGCAGCTGTCAAAATGATTACTTTTTATTTTTGTGTTGTGTTTTGGGTAGATGAGCGGTCCCTGGAGAAACGGTTTGTATCCCACTGCGCCTGAGCTTTTGCTGCTGGCTGCTTAGCGAACGAAGACACAGCGAGATGTTAGCGGTACAGAAAGAAGCTGTTTACAGACACTTTACTGGGACTCTAGTTCAGTAAGCAGTGCACAGCAGAGGGTGGGGAAAGAACAAGTGAAACAAACAACAGATACATGTGGGATTTCAACTGAAAGTATAATGTGGATGTTCCTTTCTCCCAAACAAACCCTCTTAGCAAAATGACAAATGGATCATTAGATTTTTTTATGAAAAACTATATTATGTTAAAGACATTTCTTCACCAACTCTAGTGATAAAGTAGTTTTTTGTAAATAAATCGATATTTTAGTTATATTGCTTTAACATGTTACGGAAATATTACGAAAAAATAATGAGACAGTAAGTGTATCAATAAGCGGGTTGACTTTATTAAGAACCTTGTGCACAAGGAGATCGCAGATCAACCACTCAGCGATGTCTAAAAACAGGCAGCATTTAATATAACAGTGTCCAACCTGAATTCTCAGACAGAAGAGTGTTAGAGAAATGCATAGAGAGACATTCAGAGTGGGAGAGAAGGGCAGGGAGAGACCTTCAGACAGCTCCTCACACACACAAAATGTTCCCTAACATATCTAAAGAATACATTTCCATTACAAACATCTTTTCCAAAGAATTGAATGTAGATTGTGTGATGTTATAGAGAGACAGCCCCTGATGTAGAGTAAAAGCAGTATCTGATTGATCACATTGTTAAATATAGCATAGGTCTTAACGTTATATGGCATTGATCTGCTCAAATAAAGGACAGGTGATCAACATAGTGTTGTGATGTAAAAAGACAAAGGTTGTGTTGCCGTGGTGCTGGTGCAGGTCCCTGTTGTTTCTGAGTCAGTGCACACCCACACCTCTCACACTGGGCCTGACTGACAGCTCTGACCTGAATGTGCACATGGCTCCTGTTCCCTGCAGCTATTAGCTACTGTTCACAGACACCACCAGGTCTGAACCAGTACAACACATGAACATCCTTGTTCTGTATACATGCATGTGAACACAGTATAATGCCATGTACATATAAATACAGTGCACCATAATATGTATGTTTATGTATGTCATTTAGTATGTACATTTGATCATACACTAATGAATGCATGTGTGTATGCAAATATGCGTATGTATATTAACTAATAATGACGAGCATAAACAGGTTCACTTGAAGTTTCCCTGATAATGTTCCAGATTGACAGGACTTCCTTTATGACAACTTTACGTTTACAATTAATTTACCTACATGTCAAACTGCTCAACATGTATACTTTCTGAACCACTTCCAGACCTTAAAGGCTATATAAGAAAAGACTGAAGCAAACCATCAACAGTACAGCAAAGAGTAATAATATGATATCAATTCAAATCAACTAAAAACAACAACAGGAGCTGGCATGAGGATGGATTATGAGCATCTAGAATAAAGCAACTAAAAGTCTTAAAATAGCTGTATATTTAATTCCTTTTTTTTTAGATCACTTAACTCTATAAAAGTGAAAAAGAGGGACTATCGTTTCTATCCTTTTGCTCATGTTGGGCTGTATAGGTCTTGACAGAGTCTGCACTGGGGGCTGTTGTGGAGCATTGTTTTCAGATCTTCCTTAAATGAGCCACAGGCCACAGTCAAAGTGAGTGTGAACCAGTGCTACACCAGCCGCTCGCAGCAGCAGTGGGCGAATATTCATCCTGTTCATGTAAATCATTCTGACTCCAGTGTGGTGGATCTGTGGGGCTGCTTTTGTGACCTGCAAGCCTTCAGAGGCACTACGGTGGTCTGTGAGGGTCATTATAAGTGCCAATAACAATATCCATTCCTTCCAGTTTTAGAGATACAGTAAGCCCTAAACTTAGTGTTTCACAACAAGTGTTATTGTCGAGGTACTAATTTTAGTCTCCAGTTCTCAGTGTTGAAGTCCACATCTAAATCCAAGGCAATTAAGACTCTCTTGACGTGGGAGTCCAAGTCCGAGTCTGAATCATTTAGAAATGTTTGAGTCAAGTCTTAAAAATGTACATATAGTATGGGAGTATGAACTATATTAATAATAACACATTGGATTTATAAAGCACTTTTCATGACACTGATATCGAGTGCCTACTGACATACTGTAAATATATGTAAACATTTTGAATCGTCCAAAAGTCACAAATCATAGTAATTATAATCTCAAGTCTAGTCTGACTGAGCCGCGGCGGTGGTGCAGTGGGTAGATGCTCGCCCTTCAACCGGATTTGATTTATAAAGCACTTTTCATGACACTCAAAGAGGTCGGTGGTTCGAGTCCCCACCCGCGCACACGCTATCAGGCCCTCCCGTGGACCCACCACCCGCGGGAGGTACCATAAAGGGCTGGTGCAATGTGGATCGGGCGGTGGTCGAAGGAGGGAGATCCCTGCTTAGACTGCTGCCTCCGCGACCCGGTTTCGGACAAGCGGAAGAAAATGGATGGATGGATGGATGGATGGTCTGACTGAACTTCAGCATTAGCCAATCCAGTTTCAGAGAACAACCCTTCAATGTATCCTTGCTGTTTTAGGCAAAAAATGTAGCCTCATTATTCCTTTAAGTTTTAATTTGAATGAGTCGACTAATAGGCACAAAAATATTCACACGGAGACTGTAGTGCATTTGATAAGAGTAAAAGAAGAGGAGTCCTCATCCAAACTTATTAAACCAAGAAAAAGTTGTGTTTGGAGCACACAGTCTGATTGCTGAGGCGGAGTAAAACAGTCTGCAAGAGGAGGGCTAACCATCTTTTCTGTTAAGCCTGGCTGACTAATTCTTGCTGCTAATTTGCGTTTGGTTAATTAACTAATTACTGAGGATGTCTGAGGGCGAGGCTGTCTGTCAGGCTTGTATCAGTAATTATTTTCATCGTTTTAATTAGACTCACACACTTCCAGACTCAACCCTCCCACCACGCACACACACACAAAGATACACAGTAAGCAAGCCTCGTGTTTGGAAGCTGCTCCAGTGGCATGGACAACTCAGTTAATTGTTAACTTTAATAGTACTTTTCCCAGAACTCGCTTTACATTTGATTGAGTGCATTATTCATTCACTCAACAGTCACACACTTGTGATGTTAAGGTACTTGTAGCTACAGCTACTCTAGAATAGTCTGAGAGGTGTGCCAGCCATATCCACTTCCTCTTTGAGCATCACCGAAGACACTTCTCTCTCTACCACCTGAGTTACTTTATAACGCCAATCAAACTTGTTTGTAAGTCAAATGACCTAATCTGGTCTCAGTGCAAACAAAGATACAATATGAGTGTTTAAAGAATAGTATCATGACTTTTTTATATCAGACTTTTGATAAACGACTGACAACTACTGAATATAAGACCTAACAACAATCTGATTCTCTGGTTGTTCTGTGCATTATTTTTCCCCTGCGTGCATGGGTGTGAATGTAGTGTCCTTTGATTTCCAACCAGGCTTTGCAGTTCATTTAACCCTTTTGTGAATGTCAAACAAGTTCTATTCTTAATGAATGAGTGCTTTGGGGCATGTAAACAGGCAACTTATGAGGTCTTTATTTAGCATAACCAGCTAATGCCAGGCTATTGGAATATCTCCGGGGCTTATTCATATGAATATATGTAGGATGTATTATCTATCACAGAGTCAAAACATTTCTGGAGACTGGACATTCTAGCACATAGTAGTACAATTGTATTATTCTCAAATCAGGTCTAATAAAGGGGAATACAACGTTTTTGGTGCAAGGCCCAAGAACAATCTCCAAATAATTCTCAGTTTATTCTACAGTTTTGTCCATGTTTACTTTAAAAAAAAGAAAACTAAATGGAGAAAGAATAGTTAAGTTCAGCTGAACCAACATTTAAATGT
The DNA here is from genome assembly GCA_036025475.1 of Philypnodon macrostomus. NCBI lineage: Eukaryota > Metazoa > Chordata > Actinopteri > Gobiiformes > Eleotridae > Philypnodon > Philypnodon macrostomus. Next base: position 12,806 of record JAVQKC010014443.1, read on the forward strand.
ATTATTGGGAAATAATATCTCCTTTGTTTACCAGTAGGTGTAGACTATACCAAATTTAACTCATGTGGTTAGTCAATCAGCAGGGACATGGTTCTACCTACATATATACTATGGTTCTTTCCTGTTGACTTTCTGTTGTTGCTGGGATGTTGCTGAGCTGTTTGAAGCCCAGAATAAGATGCCTCATCAGTTTTGTATCGGGTCAGGCCCTGGCACAGAGACATGGAGCCTTGTAAACAGAGCGAGGATCTCTGGCAGAGCAGCCGCTCCGCAGATTTCATCCCAAGAAGCCAACTTTAGTAAACAGGCAGAACTAATGAGGACACTGAACACACACTCACACATAGACACACACACAACAGACACACAACACTGTCTGAGCATTAGGAGGCCCCAGGGCCCGGGGCCAGAGCAGCCCAGATACCTGATGGGAGCAGGGACATCAAAGCTGCAGGATTAGAGAGAAGAGAGAGGAGAGAGTGCCGCGGGGAGGAAATGCTAACTTATTATCCGCTTCCCAGCTAATCCTGTTATCTACAGAATATAGCTGTGTTTAACCCCCCCACATACACATCTCCCTTCAACACATACGAACACACACACAGGGCAAAGAGTTAGGGGGTTCAAATGGCCCTCAAAAGTGGCCCCTGGACCCTAAACGAACCCCATAGAACCAGTTGGTCAGGTCGGGCATCCCAGTTCAGCGTGATGAAGACGCATTTGAACCATCACTACAGGTCCAAAATTATCCCATTGCAAGTTATATCCCTAGATAGCATTGTTTCAGAAGCTGATTGTTCACTGTTTTGGATTATTTTGGCATAGAGGTGATGTAACAGTAACCCTATAGCTATGGCCATCCCAAACAACTATAACTATATCTTCTTGATCAATCAAGAATAGAGGCTGGTACAGGCATGTGCATGTGAGTATTTATAGATACTAGTAACAATATTGTCACAAACAAGCAAAGTCAGTACTGGCAAATCAACTTTGTACAGAATGCCATTCTAGGTCTCCACACTTGTCTCTCAAAACTCTCTCTGTCTATAATATAAACTATTTGCTGTGGCAACTCCAGAAGGAAGTTCCAATATAAAAGACAGCAATGCTCCTGATAAAACAGCTTCAACTCAATTGGGTAATCAGATCACACTTGGATAAACAATGTAAATATCACCCATAACTCAGAAGGCATAGGTCACTTCTAAATAAAAATGTAAGAACCTGTATCCTAGGGGCTTCTAAAACACCATGAAGTTGTAATTGTGAGAATTACCTCAGTATAATGTAGCATGGTATAAAAGGATGCTACTCAAAGGCCCTTCACATTAATTTCGTGCCAGTAGCAGAGTTTACTCCTAGCCATAATTAGCCGATTGTCCTTTCTGACCGTAACACCTGTAAAATAAAGCAAAAAGTATATAAAAAGCGTCAGGAGTTGAAGTTGAAAGAGAACGTCCCTTGCAGCAGACACTGTTTATGTGAAGAGAAGAAGTCGTGGTGAATATGCTGTGCTAAATGCTAATACATGGAGATGAAGTGAAATTGTCATTAGGCTAATCAGCACTAAACTAATTGGGAGTCATGGACCCTCCTATCTGCTAATTCTAACCCTAAAACCCCGGTCCCATATCTGCGAGCAAATAAAGGGAAAGAAGGAGAAGTGTGTAGGGAACGAGGTAGTAGGATAGAGGAAAGAGGATAGAGGAAGAGAGAGATGAAGCCCTAATTAAGAGTTGCTAGGATTTATGCAAATGAGACGGTGCTGATATGGTAATGGGAGCCTGCAGCGCCGTAACAGGCTGTGTGTGCTGTGTGTGCCGACGACTCTGACAGCTGGCTGTAAGGAAGGTCAGAGCCAATCAGGATCTTACTCTAATGCACACTGCCCTCTGGCCACTTCACCATCTCTGTCTCTGCTCCCTCTCTCTCTCCCTCCTTGCTGTGTGCTGCATGGGCGAGCGAGAGACGCACACAGTTCCTGTCTCACACTTTTTCTTTACATTTCACTGGCCGTGTGTCACAATGCATCTCAACATTCCCCAGTAACATGGGTTTATGTGCAACAATTGTTTTCACACAATTTTGTTTCAGTCATTTGTTTGAGCTGTATGCTGAGGTACTGATCTTCTCAGGAGCACAAAATCACAAAACTCACATCAGACATTTTTTGACATATTTTGAAAAGGTTCTTGCCCCCTTAAGTGCTTCACAATTGAGTTCATTGTTCATTCCCTCCAGTCATACACCGGTGGTGGTACGATACCTCTGCAGCCACAGCTGCCCTACCACGGCCTCTTCACCTTTACCAACAGACATGTGACAGAAATCAAACTGGCACATTCATACTTTCAAGTGTCTTGCCCAAAGACAGAACAACAGTATTGGTTGAAGTGAAGATCGAACTGGCAACCTTCTGATTACTGGACAACCTGCTCTACATCCTGACCCACTGATGTCCCATATGTCAAACCAGCTACAAAATATTTCCTGTCCATCCGTTGGACCCCACAATGAGATAAAACAAAAAACAATCCTAGCGCTCCTGCACCTACACACTCACAGCTCCCTAGGCCATGAGGTCATATCAGCACATCACAGTGTAATCCAGTTAACAGAGTATCCCAAATGACTAAATTAATCAGAGGAACACTATCTGGCTCATCTCTTTGAGCCGCTTTGATGTGCACTCATGGCCATACACACAAACAGAGGAGGATTTAGCGATTGTCCAACTGAGAAATGACTTTACCTGCTTCATAATAAGGCCTGAAAATCTGTGAAGGTCTTTGAGATACTATCATTACACCAACACCCCCAAAGGCACAGAAACACAACCCCATTCCAAAAGATATACGTACACAAAGAGACAATAGTACACAACACATCATTCATTTGTCAGTGAGCCTCGGTTTAATGATGATTGTGCTTTGTAGATACAGTAGGCTTCATACTGTCATAACAGAGTCTTATGAGTTTGATTCAGCAGTGACAGCTCACATCTGCTACACAAATGTGTCTCATCTTCCACACTCATTTATTAGACTTCATAAAGCTGATGTGTAGCACGGGGCTGATTTTATGACATTTGAGCAACATGTGCTTCCAGTTAATAGTTACATTTATGGGAGTCATCCAATTATGAATTAAATATATTTGTGGCAAATGTGGACCCGACATGAGAAGTCATGTGCCAATGACCAACATGTGTTGATACTGTCCCACGGTGAGGCTGTATATTAGCATGTAGAACGGTGAGGCTGTACATTAGCATGTAGAACAGTGAGGCTGTACATTAGCATGTAGCACGGTGAGGCTGTACATTAGCACGTAGCACTGTGAGGCTGTACATTAGCATGTAGCTATGACATGACAACATTGCACTGTATTGATTAAAAAGGAGCATGCCAGCAGAGCCAGGTGGCTTTGAGCTCAGCAGCAGAAACCTCCATTAAAATAATGAAAGCAATAAAAGCAACAACAACAACAACAATAATAAAACCTTTGGAAAACATTTCATAAACCATCAGCAGCCAATTAGAGGAGCAGCCTGGGCTGGTGTGTGTACGTGTGTTTGTGTATGTGTGTTGGGTACTGGAGCGTTACAGCGCCCGGCCCGGCTGTGCCCCGCAGGCCCGACCTTCTAATCATTATCTGTCTGTCTTATTACGCTCCAAAGCGGGCCACTCTTAAATAAAATATGCAAAGGTTTCTTAAATGATGACCCGAGGCTGCGCGCGCCGCTGCTGCTCTACATGCTGTTAATCTGAGAAATGCAAATTCCCTTCATCTCACACTCGCCTTTATTAACTTTTTTGAATTTAAAATTCCACGAACAATGAGTTCTGTCAGCTTCTGAAATGATATTTTCTCTCCTCTTTTTATGTGCGCACGGAAGCGAGTTTAGAGCATGAAATTACCAGGGGAAATATGAGCGGTTTCATCTCTCCCGCACAATTTAATTGGCTGCTTTGCAATTATTAGTTTTGCTGTTTTTTTATACTTTACTGTTACTGTTTCCTTAAAGTGGCAGCCCACAACAAGGTTCTATTTTTGTGTTTTGTGATCACCTGCAGTTCTCCCACCGCCCACCGGCTGCTCTGATTGGACGACAGGCTCCATGTGATGTGCTTTTCCTGATTTTAAATTCAGTCAGACTGAAAGAGGCAGAAAGAGGCTGAGAAAACTGCCTCTGTCTTCATAAATTCTACTGAGTACATTTTGTGAATCTTTCCTCTGAGATTTCACACACTGAGGGATGTCTAATCCTACACTTTTTCATCATGTTCCTCTTTTCTTCTTCTGCTCTGTGTCTGTATTATTCTCATTTTCACTGATTCACTGTGCTTAACTCGTGTCATTCAGACTATTTCATTCCTTTAGGATCAAACACAAGTCACTGTGAACTTCTGACTTCTTCACTTCTCATGGTCACAGCACTGTCTTAATGAGTGCACTGCTCCAATCATACTACCAACATTTCAAGTGTTTCAAATGTATGCATTTATTGATTTTAATAAATCTAAACAATTAGTAAATGCTAAACAATCCTAATTCATAACAATTTTTCTACATCTTAAAATTAATTTGTTTTAAGGCATATAAAAAAATGTCGCTCGTTATATCCTTCCAGAATCAGTTATCCTCAATTTTCTCTTTTTTTTCCTCTTTTTTTTCTCTTCATTTTCTCTTCATACAAAATACAAAAAAAAATGCCCCAAAAGTAAACGCTTAAGTTTAAACCGTTTAGAATCATATCCCAAAATAACTGGTACAAAAATACTGTAATTGTTCTGATAGTTGTTTCCTGGCAGTGCCTTCTCTGGTCTCCTGCTCAGCGACATGGTTATGAGAGCAGAGAGGCTTCAATTGCTTCAGAGAATAATGACACTGAACTAATGTTGATTAGAAAGAGACATGACGCAAACATAACGAGGACAAGCTTCATTGGCCTTAATCACTTCCTTATTTACCTCTACCACAGCGCTGGCCCCACAGAGAACAGCACAACATGCAATTCAAGGTTAGATTATGGACAATTCTATGAAACATTATTCAAAATGTCAGCAACATTACAGAAGAGCTGTCCAAAAAAAAGCACAGTAAGCACCACACATACCAGGGCAGAAACGCAGACAGGAATGATACATTTGTGTTGTATTTCTGGTTATGGGGGGGCTTTAAAACTGGAAAGCCACTTGCATTTTTTATCATCTGACTTTTCATGTTTGGGATGTATACAACAGTGGGGGGAAAAAATGAAAAATGTCTCAGCAACAAGTATTACTAATGTGGAAAATAAATTAACTAAACAAAAGTAGATACCAGACCCAAATTTATAGGGGAATTTGCAATTCATTTCTTAAATAAACACAAACTTTGCCGTAGGTTAGGGACTTAGTAAGAACATTAAACTTTGTCTGCAATATCAGTCGCCGTTGGCTGCTTTGTGTTTGGATTAAAAAAAAATACAAAATCAACCACGAGATATGACTGAATACGTTTGAGAGTACAGATATGGAGAAGAGACTTTATGAAATTGTGCTATCGTTTACCTTTGACATCCTTTATTATTAGCATTTGATATTAAGCTCCAGTTGATCGTCAAAACCACTCAAATGAAAGTAAGTGAGATGGATAACGCCCCAAAAAGGGGTCCCACACGTTTATGAATGTTCATTCCAAGAGACTGCAGTCAAGTGAACTCAAATTTGATTATTCACCTATATACCACCTGTTATCATTTCTGACCATACATTTACAGACATTTAGGCAAATGCCATTTTTTATTTTAAATACCATAAAGGCTCAAATATAACCGTGTTTACCATAAACCATAAATCTTTGAAAGTCACCCTCATCTTTTAGCAACAAAGTTAAAAATACTGTAATCTCATCTGTGAAAGAGGAAGATGATGAAACACTAAAATCCAGAACCCAACAGTTCAATCTCATTACATGTTCACAAACTGTGTGTACACAAACACACACACCTCCTCTTCACCGGTTCATAATTTGAAGTCTGCAAGCATTGTTTCATTTTCGCCCGCTCCACCACAATTACAGCGTTTCTCGGCTCTCATCAAACTCTTCCCATTGTCCTTGGTGCACAACTGCAACACTTCAAAGTATACGGACACCCTCCCCCTGCTACGGCTGCTTTTTACCCACAATCCCATTTTGTTTTGCTGTTGGTGTGTTCCCTAAAAAGAACTTCAGATGTTCAAAAGATGCTGACGCTAATTTACGCAGAGACGCAATGGGAAGCTACTGTAACCCTGCTCTGTTTTCCAATATACAGACAAAGAAAGCACACACATGAACAAGGGTTGAATGAATAAGGGTTAAGCATGTTAATTCTGTTCTGGATCTCGAAGGAAAATGTGCAGACGATGAGTATTCCACAAAATAAAGGCCTTTTAATAACCATGAAAAAACTATCTCTGCTCTTTCCTTTATAAAGCATCAGTTTCAGACTCACACTATACAGTTATCTTAGTAGGTTAGTGGAACAAGCTTGTTAACAATTGCATTAAACAAGTATAGCAGGAAAAACAAGAATGTTTTCTTTACAATATGTTCTGACCTACCAATGTAACAAACATAAATCTCACTCATAGTATCAGAACCAGTCATATTTGGGAGCTTGTTTTTCTTGATGTATTGGGTTGGCAATCATGTAAAGTAAATGTATTTATATAACAGAATGATGATGTCTATAAACTAAATAAAGATTATAATTCTTAAACCTTATAGGGGTCAGTCATTTTTATCAAACGTTTGACAGACAGTAAGAGCAGTGAATTTGGCATGACTGCATGTTTGCATGTATGGAACAGTGTTAAAGCAATCATTGATTAGGCAGATCGCTGGAGCAGTGCATTGTGGTTAGGCACCACTTACACACCTTCGCACACCAATCATCAACAAACATTTACGCACATTTATCTATCGTGTGATATTGTTGCCATTGAATAATTCAATGATTTTATCAGCCTTAACCACAACAAATGACTTAATTATGCAAATCTCAGGCAGAAACCCACAACGAGATGTGTGTACAAGCTTGTGTGTGTGTGTGTGTGTGTGTGTGTCAGCAGGATTGACAGGAGCCTACGGGCTTCAGCTCCGAAACGCTGATCTGGAATTTCACATCCTTATCCCGAACGCCCCGGGACAAACACACATAAACTTCATGCACCCACCAAACACACGGACTGCCCGAAAAGCCACCGGGCGATTAGCACTAGCCTACCTACAGCCTTTCATTTGCATATACGAGTCAGAGGGAATTCATATCAGCGAGTGTGACACACTAAAGCGAGAAACTGCTGCTGCACTACAGACGCACAAAGTGAACACAAAACAGTCAAGGCTCCTCACTGGCTCCTCACTGGGTTATAATTCAGTGTGATGGACTGTGTGTGTCTGGGCTGGAGCACCAGGGGCTAACACACACCTGTGGTCTGTCTTTCTCACACATCACACAAGAGAAGCATCAGTTTGGTGAACAGCACAAACACTGCATTAGAGAATTGTTCTTAGCATTAGTGCTGATATTAAAACAGATAATAGAATATGACTTCAATACAACTGATGCCTAAATGATCTATAATGCAATATTTTTACAATTTAAGCTGAGTGAATAAAATACTTTTGGAATAACTTTGGTCACAGTGAAGAAGACATCTGTGTTTATTAAATGATTTGTTTGATTGCCAAGATTGCTATATTGGTAAGACCTTACTTTGAAACTCTAGGTACAGTGTCTACCCACAACATTATGTGAATCTGGTGTAAACACAGTATTGTTACATTAAAATGACTGCAATCATCATCAACATATGATTTTAATGGTGGTTTGCATGTTTGTCAATTATACTGATGCTACCTTTAGTTAGTTGTTAAAGCCAACTTGTGCTTGTCTTCATATTTACACAGTTGTTCTGACAAACCCCCATTTTGCCTTCAGTCCAGTTACATCGTCCACACACCAATAATAATGCAGCACACACAGAAACACTATATTTGATGGAGGCTATGAACGCTTTTATGGAAAACAGCTGTATTGAATCTGTTCCAGCTTCTTTCTTTCTTTTTTTTTTTCTTAGCCTCATGAATGAAATTTCCCATGCTGCACTGCTCCGGGCTGCTCTGGCACATCTAGGAGGTAGCTCTGTCTTTGTCTTTTTTTTTTTTTGCTATAATGCCTTCACACACACCTTCACACCGGAATTCGTCAATTAACTCACACACACATTTTGGCAACAAACGCACTATTAATTGAAACATTTAATTAGTTTTAAAACCAGCGGTAATTAAGACCCTTTTCTCCGGAGCAGGCTCAAAATCTATTCTATTAGGGCCTCGGAGCTCCATACTACTGACTTCAACCTAACAAGTGTATGTGTGTGACTGTGTGTGTGTGTGTGTGTGTGTGTATGTGTGTGTGTGTGTGTGTGTGGGAGTCGTGTTTATGTGTGCACTTGGGGCCCCCGGTATAAAGAGGCTTTGTGAGGACTGGAGCACCAAGGCCAAAACCTGCTGGGCGCCCAGGGGAGCAGTAGAAGAAGAAGAAGAAGAAGAAGAAGAAGAAAAAAGCACAGAAAAAAAGAGAGGAATAGTAGAAGAAGAAGGATTGCAGGACAAGGTCAGGATGGAAGAGACGGTGTGCATCTGAAGCAAGGACAGAGACATGAATGAGAAGAAAGAGATGATATGGGCGAGGTGTGAATACATTTGGGATGCTTATACAAAGAGGAATTTGACTGTTGAAATATGCCTAATGTAGCTTTGAGCTCCTCAGAGTCCACGATCCACTTATAGAGCATAATTTTTTGACACACATTGTTCTCTTTCATTGGTTCATCACCTCAACAAAGGATGTCATGTAGTGTGTCATCTATAGGACGTATAATGTATAAACCTTGGTTATATGTTGTGTGTGCATGTTTATGTGTATGTTATTATAATGGGGGAAAGTGATGAGATCCATGCAATCTCATTTATATTAGAATTCCAAAGTTCAATAAAGTTAATTAAGGGCTTTTTTGATTGTTTGGTAAATGTAGGTGTAAAACATAAAGACTGTTTAAAAAATGTATTAGCCATTTAAATCGCTAATGTTGGTAATTTTGGAAAATACACAACAAATGATAAACAAAAGATAATATTTACTTCAGAAAGTATTTCCAGATTGACTTAACCTTCAATAATACAATGCTTTAAGATGCAAATAAAACATGTGTATAGAAACATAATTAATGTGAAGAAGTGATAGTGAATGTTTGAACACATCACAAGGATTAACCACTGGCCTTGTACGCACTCTACACACGATAGTGCTTGTGTGTCTTGTGTGTGTGTGAGGCCTACTTGGCGTAGTGGAAGCAGGGGCCTGGATTAGTTGCGTTTGCCAGGGCTGCGGGGCAGGATTAGCAGGCCAGGCTGCTGTCTGATGCCGCTCTGCCACCACTAATGGCATTATTAATAGGCAGCTAAAAAATTCATTAAAAAATCCATTAAAAATAAATGTGTTTTACATAAGACTTTGCCCCAGGTGGAGAGAGAAGAGGGAGGAATGGGGTGAGGCTGGAGCAGGAACCAGAGAAAAGCAAGGAATAAAATGAAAATTAGACTTTTTGTTAGCCGAGATAGTATAGCAGTAAACACACAAACATCTGACATGGGAAGATGTGGGATAATAATGATGCTAAACCAACTCGACCAGCGACTTTGTATATATCCACAGATGACGTCAAAGTCTACAGCCATCGGCGGATGTTAAACACGTGTCTGAGAGCTGATCCACTGTCAGTCTGTCTGTCAGCTGCTCACATCACGCACAGAAGAGAGGGGAATAGTCAATCATCAAGTGTAATGTGGAGAGTGCATTAAAGCTATAATGTGATAACTAATGGTTAACATCCTGTAGACTCTACAGAGGGACCAAGATTACATTTACAGTTAGCATCAATGCATGGCTATTACTATATTATTCATTTCAAATAAGGACATGTAGTGGATAAAGTGTAGTCTGTCGTGTGCGAAAGACTGAATGTTGAAACTTCAGAGGAGGACATGCAAACTCCTCAATATCTGAAAATTCTCTGCGGTCCCCAAATCTGAAAATGTCTTCCAAAATACAAAACGTCTATTTAATAAAATTTTCTATAAATTCTATAAACATTGGAAACAATATACCATAAAGACAGAAAGACTCACTAACCACTCTGCCACTGTCCACACTTACTTCCACAGGAATAATGGCAGGTGATCGTCAAATCTATTATTTGGTTATTTCTTCTTTGTTATGCTTTAGCCTTTTTGATTTCATCTTAAAACATTATTAACACTCTGCTCAAATCCTACAAATCGATTATCTCGAAAGGCAAGCATAGCATTGCCAAAACCATCGACATAAGTGGAAATTCTTGGCACACAGTAAATTTTTGTAGCGTGAAAACCATCATGTGCGTGCCATAGTGATTAGCCTCTTCAAATTAGTAAAATGGTCGGGGATTATGATCTTTGAGAGAAGGAGGAGAAGATGAGGACACAGAAGTCAAAGGTCGGGAGGTTGTGCTTTTGTGTTGTGCCCGGGGGATATTTAACCAAATCACACACTGAAATACTACATAAACCGAGTGGGCGTATAGGGGCCTGGTGAAGTGCTAAAGGGGGCCCCATGTAGCCTGAGGGGCAAATATATGTAGGAAAGTCAGAGGGGATCCTAGTAATTGTTTGCATATTACTGCTCAGCATCAGGAAGGAAAAACACATATCCGCTGCATTAAAGAGATGAAGAGTTATAAAAGCTGTGTTTCATGCAGATTTGTTTTTTATTGAACTTAAAGGACCTTGCTTTCACGGTTGATAATGCCAGGTAGACTCAATGTCGCTTTACATTATGTGTGTCTGGACAAACACTGAGCTTGGTCTCTTTTGAAATTGCCATAAAACTACATTGATCTCCACATTTTCCGTTTTCAGTCTTTGAATATATTTTATGGTAAAATAATGTGAAAAGTAAACAAACACTATATACTACCTAATGATTGTGCAAAAGGCCCAAAACAAAATCAATGTTTATGTTTATGAGTATGAGTCATAAATACTGTATTAGGTAGTATCAGTATTGCTTAGGTGGACTTGGGGGAATCCATTTTAAGTAGTTGCCCCTACTCACGGTAAAGAAAAAAAATAGATATTCCTCTTCGCAAACCATACTATTGATTATTTTGATTTTAAACAAGTGGATTCTATTCAATTGTCCAAGAGATGAGATGTTTCAGCACTACACTACAGTAACACTAAAGTCAAGTCCATTTAAATGTCATGGTTTGTGTGCAAACAAGGCAATATCAGACAGTTAACAGCTACTAAAAAAGGGCAGTTTACTATAACATGCTCCAGTGGGGTAATTAGGGGTTAAAATCCACTTGAGTGCAACTTCACGTTATGAGAAATGTGCTCAAACTTGATTTTCACTGATTCAAAGATTTTGCATTGGGCCTCATCCTGCATCCTCCGCCAATGTTTGTTGGGCAGATACCGTGAGGTGATTAAGTACATGTCAGCAAAGGGAATCAAGAATACGAGCCGGGAATAAATATATATAAAAATGTCCAAACTTACCCAATTTGGGCATAAGGACCAGGCCAGGAAAGCAGACTCAGGAAGGAGCACCTCCCGCTGTGCAGAGAAAAAGACAGCAAAATGTCAGCAACATTCACACTCACAGCAAACATCAAACATCATCAAACACACAGAATGAGACACTTTGATCTGGCTGGCTCCACAGGAAGCCGGCATCTTTTAGAAAATCCTCCAAATGTAAATTAATTTACTACAGAAAAAGTTCCCCAGGCATTGATGGTGTGTGTGTGGTGTGTGCAACTGAGCAGACATCAATGGGTTAAATCTAAGCCCTATAGTAACAACCAATGTAACATACATGGCCAAATTTTACATTACTATGAAGTGAATTTTATTTGATTTTATTGAAATGTTTGCAGGTGTAAGCAGACCCAGCACTTTTCTGCTGAGCATGTTTAGCTGACACATCAGTTACAGACTCTAAACTTGAGTTGATGTATTTCATGGTATGTATGGCTTAGTGCCTCTGGTTCCGGATCTGAACTTCTGCTGCAGCCACAATCTTTAATCATGAGCAAGCACGCTGGTCTTGAGGTGTACACATGCTGCAAACCTCTTTTTAAAAAAATAAACTCTTAAGCCCTGTGTAACCTGATTGTTGATTGCTTTACTATGAGTGATGTTATCAATGGCTTTGCCTATTTGTGTAATGTAATGTAAGTGGTGTGTGGCTATTATAAAGTGTTACCAAATGTTATGTCATGACAATGTATGCCACCACAATATTTACATGTATTGATTATAGCCACTGAAGATTAGAGGTGGGTAGAGTAGCCAATAATTTGACTCAAGTAAGAGTAAGCAAAAGTAAAAAGTATCATTATTATATTTTCAAAAGATAAACTAAAAACATAAATAATATTTTCAAAAATGAATGAACAAGGAATATAATTTCCACATCACCACATTTTTCACATAAAGCTGTTCTTACATGACACACAGAGGTGGGTAAAAGTACTCTTACTTGAGTAAAATCTGGGAAATCTAGAAAGAGTAAAAGTACAGTTACTTCAAAATATAATTACTCAACTAAAAGTAAAGTATTGTGCAGTAAAACTACTCTATAGGGTACAATATATTCAAACATTTACTCAAGTAAATGTACGTCAGTAAATGTAACTGAGTAAATCTAACTACACACCTCTGCTGTAAATATATCATTACTTCCTGTCATCGCTTCAACTTTTATGGAGGACTTAGTTTGACCTTGTGACATTTGTGCCTGCTGCATTTATGGTTTGTTGTGATTGCGGAGATAAACAGGAATGTTTCAATAGTCCAGTACAAGAGGAGCCAGGTCAGAGGAGTGCCAGAGGAGCCAGGCCAGAGACTAAAACAGTCAAACTTTCTGTCTCCATGTGCCCTGTTTATTACAGACCTTACCTCTGCTGATTGACATGCTTGTCTTTGCCTTGTCAGTGCATAGAAAAGCTACCAGTGTCACATACCATCCAGTCTGTCTCCTATACTTCTCCTTCACACCCACACAGACGTACCTCGGCCCCCATCTGTCCCTCTAACCTGCCTGGAGGTCCTATAATCTTTTTACAATGTGTTGAAACAGAGCAATAAATCTGTTAGCTTACAATCTAATCTCCCTGGCCTTTTCCAGAAATCCTCATAAACTTTTGGCGCCCCCATTAACAGCCCTATTGAATCAAGGCGCTTAATCTGCTTCCAGGTTGAGGGGTCAGAAAATGAATGCTTTGAGATCCATCACGCTGACGGGAGGCAGAGAAAACTGGTGCAGGGATAGCGGTAAGGAAAAGGGCAGCGTCTCTTCCTCATAGGTCAATAGCAGCCAAGAGAGTCAGTCATTCACTTTTTTACCCCAGTGCTGCGCTCATTTCCCATTTAATATGGACATCCAATTAATGCGAGCGTGTCTGGGGCGGCCCGGATCCCCATGAATTATGGCCCATCATCTCCACAGTTATGGCTCAGGAGGAGAGGGAAGAGACAGGAGGAAGTGAGAGGTAGACTAGACAGGGGTAAAACCAGGAATTCAAAATAGACTGAATTTACATAGACAGGCTTAACTTAGATTTGGAGCTGACCATCAAAAGTTTATATTTTAGTATATTTTAAACTTTTAAGGGCTACATGATCTATTTAATATAAAGTGTCAATCTGGGAATTCTTAATAATAAAACAAAATCCATCCATCCATCCATCCATGGATGGATGGATGGATGGATGGAAAACAAAATCAAAACTGCAATAAAAATAGTAAATATCAAAATATGTCAAAGTTCTTTCTGAAATAGACACATGCAAACTGTGGTTGAGTGGTTTTAGACAATAGTTCTGTATGATAAACTTAAAACAATGAAGAAATACTTAAGAAATTGGTCATATAATGATTCCTGCCAAGTGAAATACCGAAATGGGATAAAATTAATCAAAATGTAAACTGATGACACTGTGAGGAGAAAATTACAAAGAGAGGGCATGGGAAATGGAACGTGAGAAACTTGAGTGTAAAAGTAGCAATGCAAGAATTAGAGATAATTGATTGGATGTTGGGGTAGAAACGGCGGTGTGTGATTGGCCGCTGGGAGGGAGTCCCGATTAGATTGGGAGCGGGCACCTGAGCTTTGTGTGTGCGTCTGTGTGCGTCTGTGTGTAATTGTGTGTCCAAACAGCATTACACCAGGGCCAGTGATATTAAACCTGGAGAGCAACCCCCTTATTGTAGCAGCAACAGGGATTTGTCATTGTACCTCATTATCCAATTAACAGCATGTGGGCCCGCGGCCAAAGTGAACCGCACACACAGGGCTGGACCTCCGCGCGGGTCTCAGTGGCTTAATAAATATCAACTAAGTTCAAATGGAAAATGTTGGAGGGAAACTTCTAGCCTAGCTGCCAGCTGCTAATACTGAAATCAACCTTATTTGAAATTCATGGCAGACCTACTTCAAGTTCAGAAAAATAGTAATTATCGTAAACGCTATAGGTGTAAGGTGCAGCCCTGAAACCTGAACCACATTTATTGTCTTAATGTAAGATTTATGTTTAAGCTGCACAAATATGTACAGTACGATACCAGACTATTAGAGCATCCACCTACAGTCATTGGGCCTAATAAGAGCACGCTTTATAATAAGGATAATATAAATAAGGAAGAATTTGACAGATGTATTTTGTAATTACTGGTGAAAGTGCATTGCTCACACGAAATAAAGCTAATCTAAATCTTCTTGTCCGATTGCAAAAAGCACACACACTAAACTCTCAGACTAAACTCTCAGACTATCAGACAGAGCGCTCTGGTCAATAATTTTACTCAAGTAAGAATACAGTTACTTCAAAATAATGTTACTCAAGTAAAAGTAAAAAGTACTGATTCACATAAAAACTTGAGTTGAAAAGTACTGGTGAAAAAAACTACTCAAGTCTTGAGTAACTGTTTGAGCATAATGTCAGATTATCTGCTTATTTTTGTGGTAACTGGGCAAAAACATTAAAAGATAATAAACTGATTTTGATATTTTCAAAAGATAAACTAAAAACATAAATAATATTTTCAAAAATAAAGACACAAGGAACAGAATTTCCACATCATCACATTTTTCACATAAAGCTGTTCTTACATGACACACAGAGGTGGGTAAAAGTACTCTTACTCTTTTTAGATTTACAAGGTTTTACTCAAGTAAGATTACAGTTACTTCAAAATATTATTACTCAAGTAAAAGTCAAAAGTTACACTTTATTTAAAAAGTTACTCAAGTAAATGTAACTGAGTAAATGTAACAGAGCACTACCCACCTCTGTTATCAGACTAATGTAATGCCAATAAACACCACATTACTTGGTCAAAAATGTGAGCCTTTTTGATTCTTACCTTTGATAAACATAGCAGCTAGAGGCACTTCAGATAAACTGTTTCAGGGCTTGTAGTTTTGTGTGACTACTCTCAGCAGCTTCTCACGCACAGTCCTAAGTGGATGTACAGCAACCTTAGGAAGAGAAAAAAATGAATGAAAACAAAACAAACTAATAAAGGGTAAATCAAAATATGAGTCGCCCGATATCCCCCCAGATTTGGACATATTTCAAACTAAATGAAAAAAATGTGCACTTCATTAAATGCTAATATCGGAGCGGAGTCTCTATGGTTTTGTCTGTGCCCACGATCAGGCCCCTCTCTTTCTGAATGAAAAGTATGAAAAGTTATTGCAGGATACAAGAAGAATTTCAGCGGAGAGCCCTTTAAATCCGGATGTCAGATGTTTTTTTATTAAAACTCTGAAACATGCAGCAGACAAAAACGGGGGAGAAGACATACAATAAAGTTAACTGGAGTCAGTCAGGATGCAGCTACACACATGTCTACAACAGGGTAAAGAATTTAGTGAATAAAATGAAATTTTATTTATTGCAGATGTAAATAGACACACTTTATTATGTAGTCCTTGAAACCGTGTACCATGTTCTCTGCTCTTTGGGCTCCAGTGCAAAGAATTATCGACCCAGTAGAGTGGCCAGTTACTGCACATAATGTGGGCAAAAAAATTGGTGGCAAAAAAAAGCTAATATTCTGTTTTCCAAAGCCTTAATCACACCTAATCAGCACACTAGTAAAGATGTAAATGTTTGCCTCAATTATTTCAAAAGCAAACATTAAGTAAACACGTAGAAACCTGAATGGGACTGCAGTAAAGAGTATGTGTGCGTCATCATCATCGCTGCGCGTACGTCTGCATAGCATCATCTATGTTTTTAAAGGGCCCTAATGCTTCCTGACATCTCACAGTTAAAGTATCATAGAGGCAGAACGATCGCCTCTGGCTAGCGGCAGAGAGACTGCCTGGGGCCCTTTTGCTCTGGGCAAGAGTGTGTGTGTAAGTCTTGTGTGTTTGTGCATTCAGTTGTGGTGTCTGTTGCAGCGGCCTTTCAACAGGCAATATTCTCCGTGTCATCAGCTTAAACGGCTAAACAGAGAGCTCAGGCGAAAGACGAGAAGGAAGACAGCTTTTACAGCCCCGGACTCCTTTACTCGTGGAGGAAATAAAAGATTTGTGATCAAGAGAAGCAAGGAGACATGGAGATCCTTGTGTTAAGTTGACTTGTATTATTTCGTCAAGTTCTCTTTGAGTTTGTGCGCCTGCAAAGAGAACTGCGATCTCCATTAGCAGCTATGCCGGAAAGCTTTGCCGGGAAGAAGAAAGAGTTTGTTGTTCCTGAAATAATCAAGTGAATATATACACTGGTGGTGCTAAATTATTCAAGTGTTTAAAGGCTCAGAAGTTGGAGCAATTGAAAGGGTTTTTACTGCTGCAGCTCATGTTAAAGTCAAAGGGATGAGTGGTAATGATGTGCACTGCTAGGGGTAAAAACATGATACTGTAGGCATGGATTTCATCTGCAATTATAGGAACTGTCCGCAATGAGGTTGTTGGGTAGGATGGACAATAAGCACTAGACATGATCTGGCAATGGCCTGTTGTTACAAAAATGGATTGCTTGGTTTCTGTGTGTTGGTCCACAATGTAATACCATTGGTTATCTTTATTATACACTAATATTAGTCTTAATTCCAGATTGTG
Organism: Philypnodon macrostomus; assembly: GCA_036025475.1. NCBI lineage: Eukaryota > Metazoa > Chordata > Actinopteri > Gobiiformes > Eleotridae > Philypnodon > Philypnodon macrostomus. The sequence goes on from JAVQKC010014443.1 coordinate 30,022, forward strand.
CTAGACTGCAAACTACCCCAGCAACTATGGGCCTTGAAAGGTGGCCAGTTAAGTGCAGTACTGACGGATAGACAATTTCAGATTTTTACTTTTAGTCACTAGAGGCAGCAGAGTCTCCGATTCTCCTAGTACTTGGAGAGAACCCACAGTAACACAGATGCATGCAAATTGTATGTCGTCCAGCTTAAAGACTCATTGGGTATCCTATATGCAAGATTTGGGGTGTTCTATTGGTATAGTTTTGGGGTAATTTTCATAATATATTGTCATGAGAGCAGATGTGTAAAACATTAACACTAACCATCTTGCCTCGGTCATAATCTGTCACAATACCTGTGCTGACCTGGAAAGAGAAACACCATCTCAATTAGCGTGTTTTCAATTTAACATTTGATTTTATTGGCCAGCCCTTTTACAGATAATCTCTCCAAAGCTGTAATGATTTCTGGCCTGTAGCTGCATCAGAGACAGAGTAGGGTCAGGCTACAGTAGTTTATAATAGTGTCGTGTGTGAGATGAAGTCATTTCACACTCTTCTGTGAATGAAATGGGAGCTTGTTGATACCATCTCGCCTCGCGCCCGCTTTCTTTTGATCTTCCCGAGTTGCGCTGAAATGATCTTCTGTCCGAGTTTTTACAGCAAATCAGTGCCGGACAATTCCCGCTCCTCTGTCCCCATTTTCCGTCTCCTTCTGGAAAAAGCCGCCGAGCCCAGAGTTCAAAGCGGCAGCCCAAAGATGAGATGAGCAGCACTCAGAAGGAATTACATTATTGCTCGTCAGTCCCGTGTGTTGGTATGTGCAGCTATATCAGAAAGAGAATATTTCTGAGACTTGGGGATAGACCAAAAAGAGCTGTAAAAAGATTCAAAATCTAAACTCTCCTGGCACCAATCTGAATCACTGCCATTGTAATTTTTATATTAGACAAATAACATCTATTTTTGCTTCAGTGCCACCTGCTGTTAATACAAGCATGTATACAAACACAATGAAGTGCATTAAATCATAATAGGCTACTCTTAATAATGAATGAAAAATTTATAATATATATATAATTTATTATTATATTCTTTCTGTATAACTCAATGCAGTATGTATTTTATAACATACATTAGAACTGGCTACTGCAGCTCCTACAAGTTTGTATTGACTGAACACTAGTAATTTAATAATATACATATAAAAATATATCCAGTCACCCACAACCGCGAGAATATGCAGAACCACACTTAATCAAGCACCATAAAACACTGTTATACTTTTGTTTAAATGTACATATCATTATAGGCTGACTCTTTTTGTCTCTCAGTATTCACATGGAGTGCTGTGACATGCAGTGAGGGAGACTTGGGCCATGAATCATGACTATTATCATTAGGTTAAGCACCAGCCAACCCCAAAGGCAGTGCGAGCCTCTGCAGAGAAACAGCACTAAATGAGCCTGATTATTATTATTGTCCTCCAAATGAGAGTGATTAGTATTGATGTCTAAATGAACAGCGAGGTTAATGTCGCCATGATTATTATTGTTATTATGGTCGCATTATGGGTTAGAGTCATTCACTTTTAATTCCACAGGCTCTAAGTCCAATAACATATGTGCATTGTACACTGAAAACAGAGGTGGGTAATATCAACTTACAAATACAGTACGTAACTTTTTCAATTAATCAGAGCAGTTTTATGTACAGTATTTACTTCTACTTCAGTAATTTTATTTTTAAGTAACAATACTTTAATGTGATGACTCTAGAAATCTCTTTATGTTACATAGGCACTGCTGAGATTTTATTTCAATTTAATTATTCATTGTTTAGAAATATTATTGTGTATGAATATTATTGTATATATTATTGTATATATATTTTGTCTGATTGTCACACTCAAACAAACAGACATTCAATTCTCAGCCTTTCTGACTAAATGGCAATTGTATGTGTAAATGGCAATTGTCCTGGATGTTCCCCACCTAAGGCCCATACGGTAATTGCTGGGATAGGCTCCATGCACCTGAACCCCTAGCAGGGATATGTTGAAGATGAATCCGTTTTGTCTGCCACACATAATTAGTTCCAATGCATTGAATCTAATAAATAACATAGCACTGTTCACACAAAGTAATGGCAGCAGCAACAGCTTACAATGTAAAGACAGACATTAAACCGTACACAGTCATTACCACGCACACACTAACCTGGAGGAACGCTTCAGTCGACAGTAACAGCAGTAAAAGTCTAATGAAGCATATGGAGGTAATTCCCTGTTTTCCCCTGAAACAGAATAAATAAATCATCATCACATCTGGACAGAAAACTGATCTGAGAAAGCCGCCAAAAGGAACGTGGCATATGTTAATTCACTTATCGTGATCGACTTGACGTGAGGGCGCCATCAAACCCCACCGCGTTGTTTTAGGAGCTAATCGTCGCCGCTAATCGGTGAGTAAACACTGCTGATTAGATCTGGCGTTAGTATCTACAGTGAAGGGAATGAGGTATATCCAGTATTAGCAAAGTCCCCATATCAGTGTAGGTTTGTGATGCTTGCATACACAAATTGAAAGTAACTAGATAATTCATGTAATTCATTCTTTTATGAGGGCCAGTCCTAAAAGTGCTAATACATCTTCATTTAAGTAGCATTTCAACCTAAAGCCATTTTGAGCTTTTATGGCTTTCTTTACAGTGTGAGGAATGTAAAAACTAAAGTCACTGAAGTACTTTCAAATTGACGAAGAGCCAATTTGCCTATTTTAATTTTGCTCCACTGTAATAAACACCAAAAAGCAGTGACACTGTGCAATTTAATTTAATGTAACCTGGGTTACTGAGAGTAAGATTTTCTGACCTGTCTACATCTGTCTATGCGTTTTCCAGTGGTTGTGTGCACATTGGGACAGCTGTCAGATCCCTCTGCTGATTGGCCGATCTGACAGGCATCAAAAATCGCCGTGGGAACAGGGAGGAGGAGGCGGGCCCCGCACCTGTCAATCAATGCCAGTCACAAGCTCATTTGAGCCAACACTACATCACCTGGCACACACAACGCACTTCTCAAGTCAAACATAATCTATAAATCTCCATAGAAAAGCAACATTCATTTTGCACAAACAGAAACTACATCATTCACATATACGCAGTCGTCAGTCTCAACACAGGACGGGGCGTTTGGTTTGACAGAGTAATTATGACGTCCCAGCGTGGCGGGGGCCCTGGGCTGAAAGGTGAGAGTTATCGATCGGAGCAGAGGAGAAATTTATCAATGTCCAACCGCTCAGCTCTGACAGGAACCCAATCCACTTAGAGCACTATGTTCAAAACGTGAAGGCAAGATCAGAAAACTCTGTGGATATAAGTGCAGAGGAGCAGAGGGGCAG
>JAVQKC010014502.1:0-12173 GCA_036025475.1 Philypnodon macrostomus
GGACTAAACAATCTCTAAACCAGGACTAAACAATTTCTAAACCAGGACTAAACAATATCTAAACCAGTACTAAACAATGTCTAAACCAGGACTAAACAATCTCTAAACCAGGACTAAACAATGTCTAAACCAGGACTAGCCCAAGACAAAACCAGGATTTTGTCCAGAACTAAACCTGGACTATGAAAACCTGGCCCCTGGTTTGCAACCTTAAGGTACAGCTTGTGGATCCACTCAAAAATCTGTTAGCTAAGGATTTGGTAATCCTGACCATGATTGTTGGCTTTGTCTGTACGGGAGAAGACATTTCCTTCAGGTTTGGTGGTCTTTGTAGAACAGTGCGCTGGTATTTAACAACATAAACAACATTAACACAGACAGGAAGTGCCACGTTTCCAGCGAAGGGCGTTTTGTTTATTAAAAATCATGTCAGTGATGTTAACATTGTTTTAGACAGATGGGAGCGGACTAAAACATGATTGAACTATAATAATAAATTACATTAATAAACCATATTTTCTGTCTCTCCCAGGGGCCGTGCATTCGCGGCCATCCTCGCCGTCTGGATCGTAGCCGCTCTCATCTCCTTCCTGCCCATCCACTTGAAGTTATGGGTCTCCAGTGATGCCAAAGCTACTGAATGCTTAAAAAACGAATCTTGCTGTGATTTCAACACCAACGCAGCATATGCCGTCTCCTCCTCCATCGTCTCCTTCTACCTGCCGCTAGTCGTCATGATTTTCCTCTACTCCCGGGTATTCCAGGAAGCTCAAAAACAACTGGAGAAAATCCGTGGACGAGAACGCCATTTGTGTAACTTGCAATACACGTCCCAGCTGGCGTATTCTGACAGCCCTGGATTGGATAAACTCAGAAGGAACGCTTCGGATGATCAGTTGAGCATGCAAAGAATGGAAAATGGGAAGCCTAAAACAGAGAAGCAATCAGCCACGAGACGACTTAAATTTTGTCTTAAGGAGCAGAAAGCCGTCAGAACACTCGGGATTATCATGGGGACTTTTACATTGTGTTGGCTGCCCTTTTTTATACTAAACATTTTGATGACTTTTTTGGATCTTGGGGACGTCAAACTGCTTTTCAGGCTTCTGAACTGGCTGGGATATTCAAATTCCGTATTCAACCCATTTATTTACTGCCGTAGCCCTGATTTTCGACATGCCTTTCAGGAGATACTGTGTCTAAGGAACTGGGCAAGCACATTGAGATTTAAAAAGGCTTGGGGGTGTTGCAAAGATGGATATCCCAAACCGCAATGCAGGACGGTGGGCAAAGCCAAGACAACGGGCCAGACTTTGGGATGGGACGGTAGCGTGGATATCTCTATCCGGGACAGTCCGATGACCATCACAAACCCATGCACTGAGGAGGTCCTGGAGGTAGCCCCTGGTTCATTGTCTAGTAGCTCTGCAAATGGGAGCTGCAAGGAAAGTCTGGCATCTATAGCATAGAAGAGGCCATATGATGTTTACTGAGGTTTTGGGTTCGATTTACAGGCTGTATAGAATGAGGAGACTCTGCATGTACTCCCCGAGTTACTGAGGGTTCTCTCCAGCTTCCTTCCACCATTAAAAACCATGTGCCTGACTCTAGTGGTTGCCTGTTTAGACAGTGTCCTAGGTGTACTCTGCCTAAGGCCCACAGATTCCCACAGGAATCAGCAGCCTGACCTCTGTTACACTGAAAATCCATTTACCTGGCATTCCTAGATTCCTAGACACACAAACAAAAATAGGAAACACAATCTCTCTGTAAGTCCTTCCCCTGTTACTGTGGGTTCTATTCATCTACCATATAGGTAAACTGATTCCCATAAATGGCTGTCTGTCAGTAGAGTCTCTGGGTCAACCCTGCAACTAACAGTAGACAGGAATGTTTCCAGCCACCTTCTCAATCCTGGCCTCTGCTGAATAGGTGAGTGTCCACCCGTCATGTTTACAGAGTCTACAGTGAAAATCAATTTGGTAAAAGGTCACACGGCTTGTTTTGGTGAGCTGATGTTGGAGAGTTATGTGTCTGGACGTTCATAAAGGTGTTATAGATTTCCTGACATCCCTCTTGTATCTCTGGAACTACCCATCGGTGAGATACAAAAGGAATTTTCACAAAGAAATGTTGCTTTTTATAGTGGTTTGAAAATACAACATAAATTCAAAACTTCAGAGTAACATCTTTAAATGATCATAAAAGTTTTTGTTTCTGAATATGACTTTTATACACAAATTGGACAGACACACAGAAAAAGCATAGTTTTTAAGCAGAAAGCTCTTAGCACACTTGCGTCTGGCAGAAACTGGTCTATATTAGCTCTTGGGGAATTGAACTATTGTTAGGCACTAGTAACTACTTCACCAGTGTAGGACCTAGATGCTATGTGTCTTGACACAACACTCCATTTATCTGGGCTTGGGGCTGGTACAAAGTGGTTCTCAGACTTTTAACACCAAGTCCCACCTCTGGAAGTATTTGTTCTTCCATCAGATTTCAACAACTAAAAATGACAAGGACAGTCCGAAAATGTGAAAGTTTTTTTTCAGAGACCTGATTAGAAGAACTACCAAAGACCCCTGAGTACCCCTAGAAATAACTTCCAAGACTTACTAAGGAGTTTATGCTCACACATCACAGGTTTTGTTTGCAGTTAAATAAATTGATTTAGCAGAGGAAAGCATTTGAGCTACAACAATGCATCATTACATTGAATTCCTTTTTAATACCAGCAGGAAACCAACCCAGGTGTTACAATAGTTTCCAGACAATCGGACACATAAGAGAAGACAGATGTGTAAGAGATGCTGCATTAAACCTTCATTCCAGTGTTTGTTACAGCCATGTTATTGTTCAATGTCTATGATCACAGAGAGTCCGGAGTGAGACACGATCTTAATATATGTCTTTATAACAAAAATGAGAACGCACAATATCCAAATATTTGCTTCTATGCTTGTATTTTATGTATGTAACTTGTATGTAAATAGGAAACTCAAACTCACAATAGTTAGCACACTGGTTAGCATACTGTTAGCACACCAGTTAGCATGCCGGTTAGCATACTGGTTAGCACACCGGTTAGCATATTGGTTAACACAGGGGTATGTTTAGTTCATTGTACGAGTCTATTGAATATTGGCATTGTGCCATACTAAGAAAATGTATTGCCACTTTGTTGATGTAGAATATCCTGTAATGTATGTAGTTAAGGGTTGGGAGAGTAAAACATGTTTGGTAACTTGTCTGTAATGTTTGTATTGAAAGCACATGGTAATCACTTCTGTTGTTAGTGGCCTAGTGGTAATTCAGAAAAAAATCTTTGTAATGGTTTTGTATGAACATTTTGGGATGCACAGTGCAGTGGTTTGCGAGTAGATCCCTGGGCTGACCGAAACACAATCTCTCTTGACATGCTTGTGAATTGGTGAATTTAAATTGCAGTGCATGTCTAAGTGTCAACCCTGTGACAAATTGGCCACTGTCAATTGTGTACCCCGCTTACAGCCTAAGTTAAAAAAGGTGGTAACCTTACTGACCCTGTCTCAGTGTTAAATGTAAATTCAAGTTGTATAAATGGGTATAAACTGTTTATTTGACATAGCCCTTAACTACATTGTATCTACCTCATTAAGTACAATGTAAACATGTAACTACATTGTACCTAACCATAACCTTAACCATTCTGTATGTACAATGTAGTTACATGTTATTACACAGTGTATTACATTGTACTTAATGCGGTAGATACAATGTAGTTAAGGGCTATGTCAAATAAAGTGTGACCAATAAATGTTGTTAGTATAATGTCTTGTACTCCAAATCCAGTTGTGGTAAATGTACAATGTTTTGTGATATAATTGCTGTAAATACAACCTGATGTCTTGTAACTTTGATGTATTTGAGACTTGACATTTGTGAACCATGGTACTCCTTTGATCTGTAACGGTTTATCAGATGCGTACCAACCTCGTCGGCCACTTTATTAGGTAGACTGTGTACCTAATAAAGTGGCACCTAGTGTGGTCTTCTGCCCACCTGTTTCCTGTCTTGTATGTTCTTGATGTAATGTTTGGTTATGTGAGCTGATACTGTCTTTCTCAAACCAGTCTCTGACCATTACCTGGGCTTTTTTTTTTTTTTCGCCCACAGTAAAATGTATCTTTTCCAAACCATTTTTTGTGACCCGTTGACATGGTGGTGTGCAAAACTCCTTGTTGATCTGTTTTCGAAAATACCCAGCACAATCCATTTAGCCCCAACAATCACACCATGTTCAATGTAATATCAACTTGCGTGGTTTGATATCTTGAAATTGTATGTGCATGACTGAATCCATTGGCTTGATGCAATTCACTATTTAAACTTACAAGCAGGTAAATAGATCTGCCTAATAAAGTGGCCAGTGAGTGTTATGTGTATCTGGTTAACTGATCTCATCTCAGACATTAATACTGTCTACCTCTGTGAAGTGAGTGTCATCTCAATTCTGTAAATATTTATTTGTTAAATATCGGTTTAAATGTTTGAGTAAAGCTGCCAGTGTATTGGTTTAAAAGTGTTGTTTTGTTATGTGAGAATTCATGTCGTACTTGTCAAGAAAAGCCACAGATACAAACCACAGATACAAAGATAAATGTGTAGAAATAAGTGGTAAAAATAGACAACGGTTGTGTAACCTTTGAATTGAGTCTAAATTAATTTATCATTTAACAACTATAGGTCTAAATTAGGTCTAAATCAGGTCTATGTCAAGGACCCGCAGAGCAAGGGGAAAAATGGAACCAAAATGCAGACTGTTCCAGGAGAGCTTTAATAATCAAACAAAAACCTTAACAAAAGGTGTCCAAAAAACAGGAACAAAACTCACTTCACAACCTGGGAAACTTGAAACAGAGGACCACGAACACAGACGACACTGACCCACACGATGACAAAAATGCACAGACCCTACACAGGGGGAAACACAGAGACTAAATACAGAGGCCAACGAGACACAGGTGAAACACATTGGGGCGTGGCAGGTAATCACACAGGAGGGAATCACGGGAGGAAACAGGAAACCAAACCAAAAAGAGTCAAACCACACAAAATAAAACAGGGACACAACTGAATCATAACAACGATGGCATCACCCTCTCTTATTTATTTAGTTTGTATTGGCCGACTGCATGTGCTTTCTGCTTGAGCCTCTGGGCCTGTTTATTCTTGTGGTGAAGTTATTGAAGAGAATTGTTTACAGGAATGTTCTGCCTGGCATCACGGCCTCCTCCCTGGTTGTGGATTACGGCTTGTGCAGTGTGCTGGTGGCTTTGTGGCCTGATTGTTGCAGCGGGTCCAGACAGCAGTGGGGCTATTAACGACCATTAGTTGGTCCAAGACTAGGTCTGATGTGGCCTGTAGGTCCTCTGTCAAAGTGAGGGTCTGGATTGAGAGCCAGCTGTACTGTGGTTTGGTACAATGCCATAATTGAATGTGCGTGCAGGGCTAACTCAACACGTCTTTAGTATGAATGAGATGATGAGAAGAGGTCTTATGTACAGTATGTGTGTGGAGTTACTGGTCAAGATGACAGAATTGAAAGCATTAGAATGACTAGAGAATTTTTTATTAATGTTACAATGTTTATGGTTTATATAGTCAAAGGATTCAAAGATTCAAAAAGCTTTATTGAAAACAGAACATTTTCTTTGGCATGCTCCATAAACATACAACCATTCATACAGTTAGAAGTTGGTTGATTTGTTTATTTTACATATATTTTTTTAATTATATACATTTTTGTGTGAATTCTGATTACTGACTAAATCTACAAATAATTGAATGACTTTGCAAGTAAGGGCTAGCAATACTAACTCCAGCCATTAATGGTCAGTAAAATAATGGATTAGTTTTAGCTTTGTGGATCAACATTTGGATCAAGCATTTACCAGGTCATTACAGATATGAGATACAAACTGTTGCCTTGATGGTGACAGTGTATACAGTGCATTTGCTGTTACTTAAACATTGAAATATTTGTGGCTTTTTTTCAACAGATCCTTGTGGCCTTAAGGCATCTGCACTTCAAAAACATTGTTCACTGTGACCTAAAGCCAGAAAATGTACTCCTAGCCTCAGCTGAGCCCTTTCCTCAGGTAAATACTCTTTTTATGCATTTCTTCATAATACATTCATGTGCATTGAGCAGTGTTTCCTTCATACAGGTAAAACTGTGTGATTTTGGATTTGCCCGTATAATTGGTGAGAAGTCATTTCGACGATCTGTAGTGGGTACACCTGCATACCTGGCTCCAGAGGTCCTACGGAGTAAAGGCTACAATCGCTCCTTAGACATGTGGTCTGTGGGGGTCATTGTGTATGTGAGCCTGAGTGGGACCTTCCCTTTTAATGAGGATGAGGACATTAATGACCAGATCCAAAATGCTGCCTTTATGTACCCGCCGACCCCCTGGAAGGACATCTCTACAGAGGGTAAGTTGGGCTAGTAATACTCCTCACTAGTAACACTTTTTATTATTCCTCCCCTTTAGATTTATGCTAAAAATGCCATTAATTAACTATTTCTTCTTCATGTTATATTGACTAAATACCATATGATTAAATATGTATTTTTGCATACAGCTACAGATTTGATCAACAATCTTCTACAAGTTAAGATGAGAAAGAGATACAGTGTAGACAAGTGTCTTAGCCACCCTTGGTTACAGGTAATTCATTTAGTCCTGAAATAATACTGTTTATTCTATAAGTTAGATGTGTCACTTATTAGGAATGACTGTATATTTTATGTGCAGGACTACCAGACATGGCTAGACCTTCGAGAGTTTGAGACACGGCGAGGTGAGCGTTATATTACCCATGAGAGTGATGATGCCCGCTGGGAAGAGTATGCCGATGAAAACTGTCTTCTTTACCCTAAACACTTCATCATGGCCCCTAACCTGGATGACATGGAGGAGGACCCCTAGCGGTGAAGCAAGCTTACTACACCATGTGTGTGTGTGTTGAGCAATCGAACTAGGACTTTTTGCATGAAGCTTTGGGAGCAGTGGACTTTCCCTCTAGAATCTGCTAGAAACTGTTTGTTGTGGAAACTTAAAAATATTGCAGGAGATCACCCTGCAGAGACTTAATGCAGAAGAACAGTGGGGGAGTTTTACAACTGTCAGGAAACACGTGGTTTCTTCGTTGTATGAAATAAAACATTCCATGCTTTTGTAGTTTATTGTAATATACAATCACAATCTTCCAAGCTATCCAAGCACAAACAAATGCTCTGTTTATAAAAGATGGGAGACTCAAGACAGCATACCCCATTAAGGAGTTAAGGGCACTTCTCACAAGGGATTAACAGTGTGTCCATTGGGGATCAAACACATTTCATCCTCATTTCTCATCTCATCTGAGTTTAGAAACTGGAACTGGTTCTAGTAAGTCTTAGATGTTTGCGCTGTTACTCGTGAACATAGCAAATTGATAGAAACACTATTTGCTGCTACAGTTACCAGATGTCCAGCAAACACCTAATCAGCTGCCAGCTCTTAGCTCTTCAAACCCCAGCAGGTACATGGCTCTAGTCTTCAGAGGATGAGCTGCTAGTGGCACCTTGGTTCCTTTTACAAATGACCAAATGTGTTCATTTTAATGTATTCATTTGTATATTTTTAAATTAACATTGTGAATATCTTGCTTCAAAACCAGAATTTGAATTGTTGATATACTGTATGCAGTAAAGGAGCCAATCTTTGTCTGTTTAACCCCAAAACCAGCAAATGTGCAGAACAGACTCTGTTTTGGAGCAGCATGCACCTGTCTTCTCAAACTTTACCGTTTTCTTTTATGTGACTTACTTCTGGAATGTGTTTTGATGCTTTTTATCTGAACCCGTGTCACAGTCTATTTGATCTGTTTAGTCAATTGGATCATTTCATCCGCCATTTTGTCTGGATTGAAGCTATAATTACGTTTTGGCACAGATCCTGTTGGGAGTACATTCCTGTTTCCCTGTCTGTCATTGTTGCCACTGGATTGGCAGGTGTCAGTGTTTTGTATATTCCAGATACCGATGGAATAAAATTTCTAAAACTCCATACATGTGCCTCACGATTTTGTATTTCCCCAGTCTGTGCATCATGAAGAGGGAGCGTGTGTAGTGGTTTCTGTTGTCGGCTTCCAATCTCCGCAGCTGGATTTGATTGTTGCACCACACCAAGCTGTTTGTCATTCGGCCAGTTGCTCACCACAAGAGAGTAATGACATACTTAAAGAGGGTAAGTCGGAACGTGGGGGGTTGTGAAATGATCAACGCTAACACGCTACGCTTTATGTATATATAAATCGGGCAGAAATGCGTTTTAATTAGATTTTTGAAGGAAGTGCATCCCATTTCCCACATTTTAAAGTATTCAAATTGCTTAATACAACCACATATATATCAACATAGATATATATTACAGCTAGAGCTATTGAGCTAGTAGAATTTCTTTCTATGAGTCACATCTGAAGTGTAATACGCAGTGAAGTTGCAAGATGAATACTTAAAAGTATGGCGTAAGTACTATGTCTCCCCCCTCTGGCTATACAGAGATACTACAGCTCAGTTTTCTGCCCAGAAAAGGACTAAAGGGTAAAATGTGGTTTATTCAAAATTATTATTACATTTTTTTTATGTTAAGTGTCAGTGTAATGTTTAACTAACTTGCAGATTGAAGTATTTTAGCTGTAATATATAGGTCCACTTCTTTATTTATTTGATCAAAAGCAGTGGTTTGACTTAACACTAAATAGTACCACCTCAGAGTGTAATACCATAGATATTTCAGTATATTCTATATTTACACATTGCAATAATAAAAAAGCAAAAGTCTGGTTTTCAGCCACACAATAAGAGGCAGGAACAGGGACGCCATTTTGGCACAAGAACACATTTCAACAGAGCCTGTCACCATTATATACAGAGTATACTACAATTACATAAAATAAATAATTCACAGGATGCTATTTTATTAAATGTTTTACTTTATAAGACACATAGGTGTTCTTGCATAGGGGTAAATGAAAGTGTGACATAAATAATATTTTGAGATTTGCATTATTCACTAAAGTATTACACCATTTTGCCAATAGACGTAATATGTTTTTGAGGGCCGCAGTTCCAAAAGTGTCCAAAAGGTGTCACTCCATAAGTAAAAAGTACTATGAATTTTAAGCCATATACACTTTCATTATCTCATTAGACACATATCTGATGTATCTATTATTTTAGTTCAACAATTACATTAAGCTCTAAAGATGTATTTTTTCATAATACGTACTGTATGTTCTATAAAATGGTGAATATGCTGTGTTACTGACATGTGGAAATGCAGTGTCAGATTTGTGTCAGAAATAACATCTCTTGAAGGATCTCAGACAGTGATATGTGTTTGTAGGCCTGATCCCGCTTTTGTGTGTATTTGTTGAGCAGCTTTGCCTGGTAGCTTCTCGGCAGGTCTCCCGTCACCTCAAGGGGAGGTCTTGTGTGTCATGCATCCTCCTCATCCTCACTCTCTCCCCTTCGTCTTGTTCTTTCATTCCTACACACTTGTCCTCTCCACGCTCAACGCCGGGTATCCATGGGCTCCAGACCAAACAAGCAAACAAACAGAACAACAGAAAAACCCATCACCCGGACAGACAAGCGATGGTCTGGGAGAGAGATGGGGGACAGATCTTGTTTGTTTTTGGGGCCAGTTCCATTTCACTCTGATGGCAGAGGAGGCCGGTAAAAAAACAGCTCCCCACGTGTGTGTTTAAACTTCCAGGGGGTAGATAGATCAAGGTGGTCCTCCTCTTTTAGCCCAATACACAGCTGACTGTAGTGCTGTGGCCTTTACCGAAGCTGGCCCTGTAGTTCCACTGTGGTCTTGGCCTTTATGTGAGGAACTGGGTTTGGCATTCAGTTGGTGGCCTTTTGGTTTGTCAACATTGTCTGAGCTACGACCAATAAATAAGCGCGAATTAGGATCTGATGACTTAGACATTTTTATATCTCATATTTTGGGGCTTCATTCCGGACCATCATGTGCGAAAAATTGAAATAGCAATAGAAGTTAGTTCCCTTGATAAAGGGCAAGGCCAAATAATCTCCAATCTCTAATGCAATCACAGTGCGCATGATTTACTCTGTGCTTGACTCAGATGACTCAACAGCAGGCAGCCTTTATACCTTAGTCCTAGACTGTCACAATCGCACATAAATGTCACATGAATTATTTGCAGTTATTAATGAGCTACTCCAACAAACAACTTTATTTTTCTACATTTGCTGAAGCTAACATAATCTCAAAAACAGAAATATACACTTAATCCTCCATAAATTGCGCAGGTTAAAACATATGTCTTTCCAAAATAGAGGACAAGCTTAGTCGCTGGAAAAATGACTATTAATGTCTATGGAGCCAAGACTTTTCTAAAATGCACATTCACCCAAATCTATGCAAGGGAGACACAACAAAATACATTGGTTTGAATGGTGTATATGAAGCTGAATTCCTTGTGTAAAACGTCTAACAATTTATTGGTTTTATATATTAGTATAAGAATATTATTTTCCCGAAATTTCAATCTGTGACCAATCAGTAGTTTTTATCTTGTATGTTTAGTTACATGTATGATGAATGTATCATGTATGTGCAATACTATATCATGTGCAATACAAATTCATCTGAAGTATTTTACCACCTGTGAAATACTCTACTTACACCTTATTTAATCCTACTGCACCTTTGTATTTTTTCTTTTTTATTGGACTTTTTTATTGTTACTTATCTCTTTTTTTGCTATTGCATGCTACTAGTACTTCATGGCTATCTTAGCGAGTCTAACGGTTCTTCTGATCCAAAGCATTTTATTGCATTTTTTTGACCCTGTGTTGAGTTTGCATATGACAAATAAACTTGAAACCTGAAACCTGAAACCATAGACTTTCAACTTGAAGAGAGCATCCCACTAAGTTAATGTTAAAAAAAGTGACCCTAATAAGGCCTGTTTCCTACTAACTATTAAAATGTGCTTAGCCACTGCTTGGGTAGCTATTATGTACAACCTGCATTATTAGAATATACTCATTGATTTAAATTGCACTTGACTGCATTATGGTCACTACACTGTTACTTAATGTACTCTGAGGAATGAATCAGCTGCAGTGAAACTATACTAAAGTCTATGGACTTGAATGCCTTATATTTGGTGGTACCAAAACAAAAGTAATAAAGAGATTGAAGTGGACTATTCATTTGTGCAGTCTGCTTGTCTTCCCTGTGTTTGATGTTTGAGTAAATGCAATCTCAATGCCTGAAGATAGTAGTTTTTTGCACAAATATAAGTCCAGTCTGAGAATGACCCCCCAATCTAAAGTCAGGAATGGTTTTATCAAACTCTTGAGTCTTCTCCCATTGGTTCGTCATACGCAGATGTGATGTCATCTTCTTCCTAAATCGGCCTATTGTTATCAACTACCTAGCCCCACTGCATTCACTCAGTACACTGAGTACAACATTGCAATCCTCGAGAGAGGAGGAGTGCACCCTAACTAAACACAAGGAATAATTTACAGCCTAGCCAAGAAGAAGTATCTTCACTACGGAAAGAAATTTCCGTAAAAAACATCTCGCCCAAGGACACAATAGCAGTATGCACTTGTAAGAGCTGGAATCGAACTGCCAACTCCCCCACACTACCACATGAGCCACATGAGATGCCTTTTTAATGATACTGACCATAACCTTTTCAGAACCTACTTACATTTGCCACATTTTCATTATCACACAGATTTAGCGATAATGATACCGGCCCTCTTTGAACCGCCACCTTACCGTGGTGGAGGGGTTTGTGCGCCTGAATGATCCTAGGAGCTATGTTGTCGGGGGCTACATGCCCCTGGTAGGGTCTCCCAAGGCAAACAGGTCCTGTGTGACAGGCCAGACCAAGAGCTGTTCAGAAGCCCATTATGATGACGACAATAACAAGGTCGTTTACGTCGCCCGGATTGGCATCACCGGGGTCCCACCCTGGAGCCAGGCCTGGGGTTGGGGAACGCAGGCGAGCGCCTGGTAGCCGGGTCACTCCCCACGGGGCACGGCAGGGGTTCAGCCTGAAGAGGTGACGTGGGGTCGCCCTCCCGT
>JAVQKC010014504.1:0-10784 GCA_036025475.1 Philypnodon macrostomus
ACACCTACGCTCGTGTTTGGATTGTGTTCCCACGTCCTATAAAAGTCGTGCGCTCGTATTAATAACTCGAGGCCTCGTATTATTTATTTATTTTTTTATGTCCTCTCCCGGGCTCCGTAGTTTATAAACCCAAGCCCATATTTGGAACCAACAACCAACTTTCTAACGCTGGGTTTAACTTCAGCAGCTTTGTCCTGAGTATTTTGGCCGCTGCATTGTAGATGGATGATTACAGTATATATACATTATGAACAGTTGAACCAGTATAGCTAAAAAATGTATAGCGTGGTGATATTACATTAACACTATAGATGAATAAGTTCAAATAAAATATGCAGTTAAAATAATAATTACAAAAACTCTGTTACACTGATGCATCTGGCAAATGTGATGAGGCCCATTAACAAACCTTAATGACACAATGAACAGTAATGAATGCTACGGTCACTGTGGCACTTGTCTTTTAATACACTGTATCCTCATAGCCACATAGAACTTTGTATTCCCAAAGATGTTATTTCTTAAATATACACACTGGAGGATAATGGTCCCTTTGTTGTGGAGAGCATAATAAAGATGAGGCACACTTAACGACACTGTAAATGAAGTGTGCAGTCACTTTGAAGATGGCTGCCTCAGTCTGTGTTTACACTTGTACAGAAACTCACCTGATATTTCCCTAGTCTCTAAAAGCTGTCTGTGTGTGGGTCATTATATCGGCGAAACAACAATATTATGGAATCACGTTGGTCCGGAGCCACAGATCCTACATATGAATGCAAGAACTCAAAAATGAATTTCAACTTTTGCACACAGGTACATATTATAAAGATGCCGAACTGGATTGATTTTGATACTTCTACAATGAACTGTATTAAGTAATTAATTAATTATCAATCAATTACTGCCCTTAACTGTGAACGCAATTACTCAAAAAGTCTTTGCCGGATCTTTTTCAACTTTTCTAGACAGGTACATATCATGAAGACGCTGAACTGGATTGAGTTTGGTACTTCTACAATTAATTAAATAATTAACTAAATAATTACTGACGAACTTTCATTGAACCAATAATCCTGCTGAACATAAACACAATCACATGAATTTTGAAACAGGGACAATTGTATATTTAATGTACATTTGTCAAATAAAAAATGCCTCTATAGCGCCCCCATGTTTATGACCCCTGCGGGACTCTGGACACACTTACTTTGGCAGAGAGCAATGAAACTTGGTACAGTGATTCTCCACATTGTACCCAACATAAAATAGTATTATGGCCCCACCCTACAACAAATAGGAAGTCAGCCATATTGGATTAAAATTGGGAAGGTATATTTGACAGCCTCTAACATGCAGATACTTATTAGGCTCAAACCTGAAACACCTAATTACCCCGCGGCCCTGAACACATCTGACCAATATGATGGCAGTTACCTATATGGCACCCCCTATAGACTGAAAGAAGAATGTAGTTTTAGGGAAACTAAAAGAAAACATAAACATCCTTCATAAACATCCTTCACAAAAATCAAATAGACCCTTCCCATGTTTGTCATGGTTTTGGGGTGGGGCGTCTTAATTGCTCGTTAACAATATAAAAACGCTTAGAAATCACACAATGTCTGATTAAGATGCCCGTTGGTGGCACAGCAGTTGTGGCAGACGTTTGGGGGTGTTTCACCGATATACACCTTGCTGTTGGCCTAGTTGTAATTAGCACATAGTTGTAATGTCATTATTTTTTATGAAAGAAGACGGTACGCAGAGTGTGTTGGCAGCTTTTCAACATGGTCACGTTTGGCTTTTTATGCAGTATAGGGCCTGCTGCTGTTTATTTGTTATTAGCAGTATTTGCTCTAATAGCAAAAATATCACAATGAAGTGAACTGAACTGTGAACTGGAGCTGTTACGGAGTTCATGCACTCATTTGCATTATATAGAAACATCTCCAACTAATGCTAATAATAGACACTATTGGCTTTCTGAAATGTCCATTTGCCCTGCAGTCTTCGATTACGTGACCAATGCCATCTATCATACAATCATGTTCACTTGTAAAAGCACCCCAGGGTTCAGGAAGTAAAATGAGTGCTACTGCAGGCTGGGCTGAGCATTGCTCAAGTATTATTATGCTGCAGGTTTTACCATCTGTTGATTGCACAAACTCATAAATGAAAACCAAGATTAAGTTTTTTAAATGGACATGATGTGGAGAGAGCCTGTGTACACCCGTGCAGCAAGACGTGTTGGAAATATGCTCAACTCGAATCACGCACTAGAAAATGCAAATGTATACAAAGCATTTCACACAACAAACAGTAGAGACCTACATTAAATGAATGGAAAGGCTCTCACTCTTTCAAAGTGGTATTAACAGTTCTGGTCTTTTTCTATTTCACGCTCCAACCAAGTGGCTACAATTTGCATCTCTTTCTAATACTTAGGCTGTTGCCGAGAAGGTGGTGGCTAAGAACAACTGGTACAGAATAGAATTCAGAAGGGGTGTGCAGTTTTGTCTGCTGAATGCATTTTGGGAATACTCTAATGTATTGATCTGTGCACTTTGTTCCTTTTGCAGGTTTCAACCAGCCGGTCTGGTGGAGAGAATCCAAGCTATAGCCCAAAATGTGTCTAACATGGCCAACAGGGTCGAGCAAATCCTACAGAGCAGCATCGTACAAGGCAGAGGTATTGTGTATTTGTTTTTTTCAAAGTGTTTATTCTGCCATACATTATATACATTGATACATACATATTTAATGATAATTGTAATAATAGGTGAATTAACACAGCATTGCAAATTTGCAAAACTGTTACAAGTAGGATATTTTTAGTATTTTGTAACTAACGTTTGGACACAGTTTAAATACAAAATATTGGTTGGTAATAGTGAACTGCCCTACAATGTGCACCCAGCTGGACTTGTGCACAGCTGTCAGCTTGTGTTGAAGCTACAAAACAGATCTAGGCACACAAACACACGGCACAAACACACCACATGACACAAACATGCGACACGAACACGAACATATGACACGAACATATGACACGAACACACCACACAGACGCACCACACACCACACAAACACACCACACAAACACATCACACACATCACGCAAACACATAACACAAACATGTAAAGTTTAAATGGTGAGATAAATCATTTGTGACAGTGAAAACATCAAAGTTTGAAAATAACAATCAAAGAAATGATGATTACTTAGTCCCTTTTAACTTACTTTGAGTCAGTATGGTGTAACTATGCTATGTTTCCATTTTTATTTTATTGCTCTTATGTCTCTGTGTCAGCCTTGCAACTAACTGGCCATTATCCAGACTTTACCCCGCCTAAGGCCTATAGTTCAAATGCACATCTGAATGCCACATGAAAACACACAATAAGAAACAATACCTTAATGAATAATCACGATGGTATGATCTCTGGAGCAAATGCCTGTTTTTAATGTGAACAAATGAACATCCACAATGGCACAATGAAGGCCCCGCTTGCTGCTTTTTCTCTAATCACAGATGAATTGAAGTGCTGCCGGCAGCCTGCATTATCACACAGCTCACTGGCTCTTTATTTATCTTTGGTCAGACATGTGGCAGCAAGAGGAGGAAGACTGAGGAAGAGGATGATAGTGTATTTCCCATAAGTAATAATAAAACCCAATATTGATGTCTGGAGTCTGCGTGTCCTTCCCGTGTCATTGTGAGTTCTCTCTGGGTACACCAGCTACATCCCAGCTAGTAGTGGATGAATCTGAGAATGAATGTCTGTAATGTCTCTATATCAGCCCTGCAATTAACTGGCCCTACGTACATGGCACTGGGATAGGCTCCAGTCACACCCTATAAGCGGATGAAGGTAGTATAATTTTTGACAACCCTACTCACTGTCTTGTTAGTTGACCATGTTGCCATTGTTGCAACTGTGCTTGTAGTTGTAATCATATTTATAGGCACTCTGTTTGTGAGTGTTAGTGTTTTCAGTTGATAGAAAAAGGCCCCCGGGGAAGACTTATGTGAAGAATGTTTCTTTTTCATTAGGCAAATGGAAGCAGACAGAATCCAGGGAGAAGGCAAATTTGTTGGGTCTGAAATGAAAATGGAGTGACTGACATGAAAACAATTGCACACCGAGGCTGGATTGTTCCTATTATTGGATGATATCATTCTGGATGTCTTTGGTTCCTCTGTTACTATCAAAATTTTGCAGTCACGGCAGCGGCGGAGAGGCAGTTAACTAAGCCACTGGAGCAATTAATGCAGTGAGCGCGGGCTAACTGAGTCGGACTTGCCTGTGTAAGCTCATGATGTTTTTGTCAGGTTTAGTGAACAGTGCTCTGCAGTGGAGCTGATACTGTGCAGTGTAGCAATTTGGACAGCCACTGCACATATGGCTGAAAGGATGATATTAAGTGAGAAAGTATATAAAAGTACTATGAAATGTGCAGCGCTAAGTGGTGGAAAGTCTATTAATTTGAGTTATACTGTGGCCTGCTGATTGCAAGGGTCAGCACATGTACAATCATTAGGTGAATTAATTGAAATTTAATCTCAAAGGCATGAAATCAAAGGCTATAACACGCAACATATGCTGCTAAATGATCTCCAGGATAATGGTGCCTTCACTGGAGAATAAATACTCACATTAAGGCCAAATGAACCTTCTGAGCATATGGAGAACCGGGCACAGAGGGAAATGCATAACGTATAGTTTAGTCAAAGTGCTGTTTTGACCTATGACATTACTAAAGTTGTTTTTCCCCTTCATTTTAGCAGCAAGAGAAGGATCATCAAGTCAGTGTGAAGTTCCCAGAGACCCACGCTATCCAGAGTGTCCTGGTAAAGTTGATGTAAGTCTCAATGGATAATTGAAATATTCTGACCAGCTTTGTCAAACTAACTCTTCTCTTTTTAAACACAGTGGATGCGTGCACGGTGGACATCAGACCCCTGCTACGCCTTTTACGGTGTTGATGGCTCGGACTGCTCCTTCCTCGTTTACCTGAGTGAGGTGGAGTGGTTCTGCCCCCCGCTGGTCTGGAGGAACCACAGCAGCCCCCCAACCCAGTTTACTCACCAGACCAAAGCACCCAAAAGACAGGTCGGTAACCATAAAGATTGTCCCAAACTGTACAATAATATTTCCGCAAACACATTGTACTGTCTACTTTGAGGAGCATTTTTCAGGTCATTTATATTTGAAGCATTTTTCTGTCCATTCAGTTGCAGCACACATGACTGTATTGTACTTTGCTGAATGCTTGATGTTGATTTCTTTTTTGGGAGTGGTGATGCCCTGTTGATTTGTTGAGGTGCTTTATAAACTGTAGCTTCTAGGGGTTAGAATATATGATTCCACGTACTCAGAGAGCCCATCGACCCAATTTTTCTGTATAGTGTATCGATCTATGTATTTGTTTCTCATATATGTTTCTTATACTGTATCTTACAATGCCAATGAATTCAGTAAAAGTAACTGGATCTTTGTGGCAGCTCCATATATTGCAAAAGCAAACCCTTTTTTTAGATTACTGATGATTATTTCCAGTGAAAGATATTTCAAAGTTCAATGTACTTTCAAAACTTTTTATGTACACCTTCCTCCCCTGCTGTTTGCCAAGACTTGTGGAGAAAGATTTATATTGTTTTTGCTTTTTTTGCATCTAAAAATGCACAACTTAAAGGAAATGAATCCTACCTCAAATAGAAGCACAGCAAAAAGCAAACAACTAGATTTCTTCTAAAGAGGGTTTTTTTCACAAAGCTATTTCCTAAATGATTTGCACAGACAAGAAAAATATTGCATCACTGTGGAAAATAACATATTGTGTCAAACATTTGTATTAGGAAGGCATGTCCTACAGATTGCATCAGTCCCTCTTATGCTGTTTCTTGTGCTAATATCGTCCTTTCTTCAAACACGCCCAGGCTGCTTTTCGGACAGACCTCTCAGTGTTACTGGACCAAGTGGGAACGGGGAAGGAGTCCCTGAGCTTCATGAAGCGCAGGATCCGACGTCTTGCCCTGCAGTGGGCCACAGCTGCGCACCGTCTGGACGCCAAGCTGGAGCAGAGGTGGAGGGACCAGAAGAAGGTAACACCTGGGGAGTTAAAGGATATTAATATACAATAAGTGTAGGCACATGAAATACAACGCACAGCTCGCTACACAGAGTAAACAGTGTAAAAATAACATTTGATTGACCGTATTATGTATACAATATAACGTATTGTCTGAAACCAGCACACGTTTCAGTGTTTAACTTTGTTCTATGTCACAGTAGTTTTATATAACTGCACTGTTGTATATATGTTAATAGTGTTCTGCTTGACCTGCCCTTGTGTCTCTCCTCCCCCGCCAGGTCCATATTGTAATAAAGAACATGTTCTTAATAGCTTACCCGGGTTAAATAAAAATCAAAAAAGTAAATAACGCTATAATTCAGGTGCAACTAATCTAAGGTAACGAGAGAAACAGACTTCACAAAGGTACATCAATCTGAACAAGTCGGCAAAGCAATTTCTAATAGACTCCTCCCACACACTGTCTAACCTGCAACATCAGTGAGTTTTACTTACAAGAGAACAGCAACATTTTGGCACTAGGCCTTCATCAGGCAAATGGTTTTACAGAAAGAAGAGGCCATCTTAAATAGGTGGGGGCCGAGTCATGGCCCTTCAGCAAGAGTAGTAGTATAGTAAGTATAGTAAGTAATAGACTGAGGAGAAATACACTACGCCACTATTGTCCAGTAGTCAGGAGTATCCCATCATTTGTAGCACCAACCCAACTTTTTTTAAAATCTGTTGCAACCATCAAATTCAAAGGGATATTTTTTTTTATTAAATGACAGTGGGGAGCATGTCTCAGCCATGAGGTTGTGGGTTCAATTCTTGAGTCAGCTAATACACTTGTGTCTCTCCAAGCAGATTTTTCATGTTCTCCCCATGTTACTGTGGATTCGCTCCGAATACACATGCAACCCAAACATTTGCATGTGTTTCTTTGATTTAACATGAGAGTGAATGGTTTGTCTATGTATGTCTGTGTGTCAGCCCTGCAACTGACCTATAGTTTCTGTTTCAACACCACAGTATGTCCTATTGTATAAATCACCTTTATCAGATTTGCAAATCTTTTCTTACATTTTCAAAATGTGTGTGAAAAAAAATCTATTGCAGGAATATACGGAATAAGGTAGCATACATTATTCATGGTTACTGAGAATGTCACGGTGAGAGATGCAGACATGGAAACTATAGGGTCGCTGTATTATGCAAATCTTCAACCTAAAGTAAACCAGGGCTTTGAGGTGCTGGGAGTCATTCTCAAGTTTGAATGAGGTAAATGATTGAGGGCTTAATGATGGCTTTTGAAACGTCACTGCGCTCAGCTCTTGTAATTGCTGTGAAGCTATTTCTATGTATAGCGTTATATGCAATGCTGAATTCTTGTGAAATCAAATATTGGTATCATGCTGTAACTAATGCGTGACTTTAAAGGTAGGGAGACGTGCAGTTTTTGAGCTTCAAAATATAGATTTAACCATAAACGAGGGAGAAGGAAATTGAGGCCAAGGAAATTATAATGATTAATGATTGTGCTTATGATGAGATGTCAAGCTGTGAGACTGCCAGACAGGAACAAACAGGAACCAAGTGGAGAAAGGTACTGCTAAAGAAATCTAGGACTTCTGCTTCCTGTGGATACTGCGGATAGTGCTGATTTAAAAGGCTTACTTTTCGAAATGCCAATGAATAGAGTATGTGATTAAAACTTTGTGAGCTGTGAAACCTTCAGCACATAACCTTTTATCACTGCTCTTGTATTTTTTATGATCCATCTACTTGTGTGATTTTTTTTTACGTTATACTTGTTCAATATAAATGATGTATACATTTTTTGTGTTTACTCCCTCCAAGTAAAATGGCAGAAATTGTGTCACACACTGGTGATGGTAACTATCTTTGTAGCCACTTCCCTGGAGTGACTCATTGAGAGACATTGGCTGCCATACCATGCCAATGTACTTCCAATTACTATGTTACTTACACATTCATATATTCAGGCAAGGTAGTGCCCATGGACAGCATGAATTGAAGTTTGAACTGGTTTTGAGGGGCAATCAACACTTTCATTAGTTTAATATAGTATAGGTATCAGATATTATAGGTTATAGGTATAGATACAGTGTTGTACCACCCGTATCTTTTTAATAGTCAATCTGCAAAAATCTACCCATTAACTAAATCATTTGTTGTTTACAATGTTCAATAATAAAGTAATTAGTCAATTTTTAAACAAGTTTTGTCAGAGCTGGGGAAAACTGACCAGCTATGATTTCATGAATTTCAAATGAGCCTTTATCTTACTTAGGAAGGGGAATGGGCATCTGGTTTAATTAACACCAATAATGTTCTGCCAAACTGTGTCCACACTGTTTTGATCTCCCCCCACCCCACCCCCCCCGTAAACGAAGTTAACAAGAGTGGAAATAGGCCCGTGTCAGTGTGATGGATGTGGCTCTTTCTTATAGTGCATGGAGGGGATTTGTTATCCTCTATCAAGGCTGTGGAGCTGCTTGAACAGACGATACGCTGTACAATGTGCCATCACTATCTCCAAAGCAGATGTCCGCCTGTTTGTATGGGTTAGCCAGGCCTGTCAAAAGCTGTTTGTCACAATAATTACAAATGGAAGTGAAATGCATCTGTATGGGCAGTAAGAGTCTCGCATCGGACAAAGAAATGCAAGTGTTAAAGCTGCACTACCTGATTTTGCGGGATGGGAGGGACACCTAAAAAAAAAATAGGTAGTTTGAATAAATGTACCCTCAGCCTGTGTCTCTCACATAAAGCACACATTGCCTCGTACGTGTTCACAGGCTAAGAAGTGTGACCATAACGAGCGGCGGTCTGGAGTTAGCAAAAGCAAAAATAGCTCTGACTAAACTGTGAATTTAAAAAAAAAACATCAGCTCCCTCACATTGCCCCTGATAGATTCTATTCTTGACTAGATAATGGCTGTATAAACCAATCAGAGGGCTCCTGTCTCGTGGAAGCCTGTGAATGGTTAAACATTTCTGTCCTTGGCTCAAAAACCCACAGAGGACCTGAAAGTCTAGTTTTTTTCCCCCCTCAGACAACTTCTGTTAAACTGTACTATTGCCTGAGTATTTATTTTTGGCTAAATATAAGGTAATAAAAAAATCAGGTAGGGCAGCTTTAAGGGAATTGGTGGCTCTTAAGTGCCTCTACTGAATGAATGTGATGTGTCCTGACTAGGTAAAAGAAGATGAATAAATCAGTTACATTTACTTTGTATATTTCAACCGTAAACATCACCCAAAAAAGTTTGTGGGCACTTCTACATAGTGTTATTTATTTTTTGTTATATACAAAAATGGGAACAGTCAGCATCCTTTTTTGAAGGAGTTAGATGATTGCTCTGCTGATATGAAAAGTACCCTGAATATAGTTGCCTTAAGTCTTCTTGAAACCTCTTTTATTATGGGACTAATCTACATCTTTCCCATGTGTAGCGTTCAAACAGTCTGCAATTAATCTTTTTGCTGCATTATACTTTCAAAGCAGTGTTTTCCCCTCCTCTGCAGTTATCAAATTTAATCAAGAGCCCGGGTCAACCATTCAGCCCTCATAGCCTACACGGTGAAACACACTGTGTATAACAAATTGCTCTGCAATTTTTGGTCGACATCAAAGACATTTATAATTTAATGGAAACAATAGTATTGTGTAAAACAGCTGACATGCATTGAGTGTCTTTGTCATTTGGTTCATTTGGCTCTGGGAGAATACGTTTGTTAGCATTTTCTAAACTGGTGGTAGGGTTGCACAAGATATAGGTCTCTCATCTGGCCCACATTTACATTAATTCTGGTCCTGATTTAGTCCTGGTTTAGATATCCAGTTCACTTATATAAATAAGTATTGTTGGTCATATCCTTATGGCACTAAATCATTGTTTCTTTCCTTTCTTTTAATGTGTTGGAAGCCTGACTGCTAGCCCCACTTATTCCTGTGTGTTCCCTTTGAGAGTTAATTGACCTCTAACTGATGAGGTGCAGACATTGTAATGGGAAAGGGAAGGTGACGAGAGTAGAGGAAATGAGGTAAAAGTCTGGCTGAAGGCTCAAGGCAGGTCAGTGAAGGCGACACGTTTAAGATAAAAGTACTAGAAGAGACTCTTAAGTTGGAAGGGTAGTTTGTAGAACATGAACATGAGGCTGAAGAAGGTGAAGTTAAGGGTATAGCACTAGGAGGTTGGCAGTGCCAGCTTGCCTTGTTACCCATGGCCTTGCATTGGACAGATGTGACCTTCACAGCAGCTATGGCACATGCTCTAAAGGTGAGCTCAGGCACCAAAGTCATAGAAATATCAGATTTTAAAATTAGTCATTTAAGGGGGAAAAGAGAAATTGTACTAATGGGAGAAAATATGTTCCACTTCTAAACAGATTCTAGTAAAATTGGTTGATTCTTCAAATCAATTAGTTGATTCTACATTTTTGCCTTTGATGATAACCTGGGTGGATAAATAATATAATTGATATGATTTTTGCGCATCGAGAGGAGTCAGCTGAGGTGGTTCGAGTATCTGTTTCGGATGCCCCCTGAACGCCTCCCCGGGAGGTGTTTCAGGCAGGTCCCACCGGAAGGAGGCCCCGGGGAAGACCCAGGACACGCTGGAGGGACCATGTCTCTCAGCTGGCCTGGGAACGCCTCGGGATTCCTCCGGAAGAGCTG
>JAVQKC010014517.1:0-13749 GCA_036025475.1 Philypnodon macrostomus
ACAGGTGTGCCCTGTCAGGTTTAATAAGTGGGATTTCTTGCCTTTTCATAGTCATGAAAATAAAGAAAACTCATTGAATGAATGAGGTGTGTCCAAACTTTTGGTCTGTACTGTATATACGTAGGCTATAGCTTCAGAAATTAATTTCTTCATTAACTATACAGATTAATGGACATGGGGAAAATATCAATTTACACATTTCGCACAGTTTATATTGTCAACACAAACAAATATATCAGATGCAGTGGTCTAAGGTTGTGAGCAAGTTAAAGTTAAGTCCTGGTTTAATCCTCATTTAGACCTGTAGTCTCTGGTTTCGATCATCTTTAGACCTGTAGTCTCTAGTTTCAATCATCTTTAGACCTGTTTTATTCTTGGTTTTCGATCATATTTAGTCTTGGTTTAGTTCTTTATTTCTACTCTTGAATTATTATTCGTGGCCCAGCCACCTTTTGGGCCCCATTAACTGCTCTGACGTTTTTCTTCTTCTTCAACTAAAGCTAATTTGACTCTTAACTGTATTTGTATTCTACTCTCCTCTGATTTCTATATTATGTTGCAGGCTTCCCTTCTACTACGAGCTGAAAATAGCCTTTGTGGTGTGGTTACTATCTCCCTACACCAAAGGCTCCAGCGTATTGTACAGGAAGTTCGTCCATCCCACACTTTCCTCAAAAGAAAAGGTGAAAACTCCATGTGTTAACTTGCTCTGCTGTGGTTCTAGTGAAACTAATGTGATTTTAGTCCGACATGTCCGCACCACAGATACATCTTTGTGCAACATCTGTGCACTGTAAAAAGTTAACCTCACTAGAAGATTTTTAAAACTGATTGCCTTTCAAATACAGCTTCAAGTTCCAAGCAGATTTAAAGGTGTAGTCGGTAACATGCTTTACATCATAGAATAGATATTATATATTATATAATAGATATTATATAGATAGTAAATTTTAAGCATTTTTAAAAAGTTTTTTTATTTTAGGAAACTTATAGACTACACCTTTAAGTCCCAAATAACTAAAGGTTTGCTTAACAGACTGTTGCATTTAATTGAAAGTGAAAGATTTTTTTTTTTAAATAACTTGTAAATGTAGAACTGTAAAGTCAAAATAAGTGAACAAAAAGAAATTAGTGTAACTTAATATATTGATTTAGCATTAGTTAGTATTTTTAAAGCAATTGGTTTTACTAGAATATTTTTTTTTTTTTAGTAAGGTTACGGTAATGTTCTTACAGTGTTCAGTTTCAGTTTTTCGTGGAGGAGGGAAGCAACCGTTCCTTATCGATTTCCTATTCATAAGACAGGAAACCTATTGGAAAGATCAATAGTTGGAAAATACACCCACTGGCCAATTTATTAGGTAGACCTATTTCCCAGTTTGAAGTCAATACCTTTGGTCATGCACATGTGTTCAAGGCAAATCTGATGAAGATTAGACAAAGCATCAGAATAGAGAATTGTTTTGATCAGTGGTGGATTTATCGATTTGGGTGCTTAAGGTGAGCATGGGCAGGGGGCCCTCAGTATTTGTATTTGTACAGCTTAAGAGCAAAAGGAAAACGGATGAGGTATATTGGCTTTGTAATGCTATTTTACAAAATTAAGTTAAATAATTCCAAGTCTTATTAATTTAGGCTTCAGTTATGGGGCCTATGGAAGCTTGGGGCTCTAAGCAGCTGCCTACTTTTGCCTAATGGTAGTGCCACCTCTGGTTTTGATGATCACCATCAAATGAGAAAACAAGTGAAAGAGAAAGTGAAAATTGCTTCAAAATGAAAAAACTTAAGACTAAACTCGGAAAGCCAAAACTAAATTTTGGAAATCATCACTACAAATTTTACTTTTAATTCTATTTATTTTGTCACAGCACATTTTCATACAAGGCTTTAATAGAAAAAAATATTTTTAACATAGTGTAAATTTATGTCCACCATGGCGTTATTGTGCAGCCATGATCTGCTAGGATTTTTGAACACAATTCTCTGGGGAAAATGATGGGAAAAAAATGTAAAAACAGATGATCACCTTATAATGCTGTCTTTTGTGTTCCAGGACATTGATGATTATATCTGCCAGGCCAAGGACAGGAGCTATGACACACTGGTGCACTTTGGCAGGAAAGGGCTAAATGTGGCGGCTACAGCTGCCGTCATGGCTGCCACAAAGGTACTGCTGACTCAGGCGTTTATATAGACCTGCATACAGTAGAAAACACAAGGCCTGTTCACTCACTGGACACACGTTAGCTTAGCATTTGGCTAACCCAGAACAGTGACAGAGAGCAGTATGATTGCTTACGATCTAACTAGATGTCATAATGGATGCAAGCTAAAGCCGTCATTTCAGTCAGTATTAGCAATATTTCAATTATATTATTGCTTGCATTGAGTTGTACACCCTATACATTTGGGGAAATAGCATTATCCGTCAAACATCTCAACATTATAAATCAATAAAATCAGGGGTCTCAAACTCAATTTACCTGGGGGCCGCTGGAAGCAGAGTCTGGGTGAGGCTGGGCCGCATCAGGTTTTCCACAAGAAACACAAGCACAAAATAAGATGAAAAATAAATAAACAAATTAAGAATTAATAAGAACATTTTAAAAATTAATCAGTAATAATTAAATACAATAATATTATGATGATTATAATGATGATGATGATGATGATGATGATAATAATAATAATAATAATAATTAGATTTCTCCATTATTCTTCATTAGTCTTCTATATCTGATGTATTCAGATTCAAATGTCTGTATTAACAGTTCTTTAACCTTTAACCTAACTTCTGAACATGAATTGTCCTGAACATGAAACATTGAAGAACATGAACTGTTCTTCTGAACATGGCTTCTCTTGCCTACTCCTTCTTGCTAGAGACCTGGCAGTGCTTCCTCTAGTATAGCTGAGCCACATTTGGCTTGAGGGAGGAAGCAGGTGAGACCCTCAGGTGTTGATGTCGTATTGAAGTTTCAATCAAGCGTTTCAAGCTGATGTGATCTGATCGTAGCTCCCGCTCACGTCCAAATTTCCTCGTGCACACGGTTTCTAGACGTATGTTCGTTTGATAAATGAGGGCCACTGTCCCGCTGGGCAGCGATTTAAAAATCCGCGTGTGCCCAATAGAAACGAGGCAGCCAGCCAGGCACTGAAGAAAACACTTCATGGCAATGCTGCTGTAACTTTCATTTTCACTCATTGCATCAAGCACATTGTCCCGCTCCCGAGAGCCATATACTCCACTGTGATTGGTAGGTTCGTTCAGCTCCGCACACAACACTGTAAAGTGTCATACACATCAAATGCCAATTGCAGCCCGTGGGCTGCGAGTTTGAGACCCCTGAATAGGATGGTATTGGCAATTGACAATATGTGTTTTAATGTCAGTGCCTGGGTAGAACGTTAGCTAGTCTAGCATTTAGTAATTGTATTTAATGTAGATACAGTATATGCTAAAGGCTAGAACATTCTGTTTACAAACTTTTAAAGGGTCTATTTTCAAACATGTGAAACCAAATTCAACAGCATTAGTAAACAACATTATAATGTGATAGAAAGCTTTGAAAAGTTGGGTTAGCATAATAGGGGCCCTTTAACTCTCACTCCAGCCTCTTGATAAAGCTGATATCATTGTGTACATGTGTATATGCAGAGCCAGGGCGTACTATCGGATCGCCTGAGGAGTTTCAGTATGCACGACCTGTCCACCCTCCAGACAGACGCACCTAACCCCACCTCAGGCCCCATGCAGCCCACAGCAGCTCAGCACCGGAGCAGGACCATGATGCGCAGCAAGTCAGAGAGCCACAAAGGTACAACCAACTCACCAGCCTATCCCAAGATAATACCATTTGTTCTATTTTATGTTAAGGATTCCTAAGCCTTGTCAATACTACTCCCAGTCCAGAACAATTGAATACAGACTTCTTACAATTACCAAAAGTAAACATGCAACTCATTTTGTTTCCAGTTTTATTTCTTTTCTTGGGACTTTCTTAGACTGTATTTGGTGCAATTAGCATATTGACAGGAATGAGAAAGAGAGAGGGTATATATATATACCATGGTGCAAAAATTGGTCCAATTTAGAATGCAAATCTAGACCACCAAGGTCCCCCCTAGGTTTAGTCCTGGGGTCTGACGTGTCAATTAAAGTAAATAAGGTTTACAAAGTACTCTTACAAAGTACAACAAAGCAATCAAAAAAATAGCAGTAACAGGAAAGGCAGACAAATGTGTGTGACAAAATGTCTAAAAAGGATTTAAAAAAATATATAAATGAAAAAAATAATCAAAGTCTACATCACAGTCACAATAAAATAATAATAATTTTAAAAAAAAGAGTAAATAATAAAAATTATACAATGGCAGCCTAATCTCCTCAGACAGGTTGTTGGATGGAGAAAGACCTGGCTCTATATGTCACTTCTGTGGCTACACAAACTGACCAATACTAACCCAGTCCCCTGTCATTGTGTTAAACGTCACAGTGTTTTCCTGTTGTAGCAGTTTCCTGAGTTCTCCGTTACCTCTGACCATCCTTCCTGAAAACACCAGCCCCTCTTCTCTTAGACACTGTTCAGTCTGTCATGACATTTACATTGTGGTAACACTAGAATAGCTCACCTCTATTTAGCAGTAATAACGCATTATTAAATATGTAATTAACAATAATGTAATGAATAAGCAGTTTATAGATCCTGAATTAAGGCGAGACACTACAGCAGGAAAAAGGAAAGATTTTAGCATATGGAGAGCATATGGAAATGATGCATTTTGTGTGTAAAAATTACCAAAAGTACATTCTTTTCCAGGAAAAAGTTGGATAGAGCCAGGTTGAAAATAATTAGATGACAAAACAATACAGAGGGGATTTTGGATGTCTTAATTATTTTTTGAGTTATGCAGATATTACAAAAAAAATCTGCAAAACAATAAATCAATATAGTAATTCTATACAAACAAATCCTTTTGTATATATTATTAAGGATTATATACATTTATATAAACACTTTAAGATGTAGATTGAACATGTCCTTTGTTTCCAGGTGAACGGCCCTGTTAAAGACATGAGGTTATAACTTAAACATTAATAGCAGTAATTATAACGCAAGGGTGTATTAATGTAGAAGTAAGTAGTCAATTAACTGGTTACTAATACTTTATAATGTGAGTTATTCTAAAGTGTTACCGACATTGTGACAGTAGTGACCGTTCAAATGTGGCTATATGCTTCCATTGAAAAAAAAGGGGGATTTTTTTTCCCACTCTACCTTCATCATGTGTCCCAGAGAAGACCTGTGGGTGTGATCCTGTGATACTCACATGCACGCCCCAGGATTTCCCCTTTTATATTGACTCCTGTACAAACACTAGAATCATGTGCTTTGTATTTCCTACAGCAGCAGGTCTGAATAAATTTAGAATGTTCATATTTCCTTGGCCACACAGTGTTCCCCTGCCTCTGGCCCACCATTTACCCCAAACATAAAGAAAGAAAGAAGAAATTAATAACTTTATTAACATAGATGGCTTAACTTTTTTGTCCGTTTTGGTGCAAATGCTAAATAAGCATGGACCAGTTACAAAAAGTTAGGGATATTTTTTTTGGACATTCAAAGACACTTTACAGTTGATGGCATTATTCCTTCTCTCCTCACACTGGTGGTGGTAAGTTGTGTTGTGCTGTAGCCACAGCTGACCTGGGGCAGTCTGATGGGACTCCAAATGGAAACTAGCTGTTTAGCTATAATCTGGTGCAGTACATCTCTGTTTTATGAGCTCTGTCTCTGTACATTGTCCCTTCAAATAAAGCCTAACTAACTAACATGGAAACCATACAGTGCCTATAGCTCCTTTGTCCACCACCAATCATATTTGTAGTTGGGTAATCTATAAACGACTATAACCTGGTTCTACTGAAATACTTTATGCTAGAATATCACTGCAGCATGAACATTTCTGACCACTGACCATAAAATAAAAATGTACTCAAAAGTCAAATATCCCTAACTTTTTGTGACTAAGATATATATATATATATATATATATATATATATATTTTTTTTTTTTACCTATTTTATAAACCAAGGATCAATACTGAGTTATACTGCATTAGAAAGATGTGGAGAGTGCTGCGTCTGTGAGCTTAAACTGAGAAAAAAAAAAGAAAAAAATGTTTTAACTTTGCCCAAAAAACTGATGTCATTTATTCTGTAGATTCAACTCATTTATTGATAGAAATAATCTAAAAATGCATTTGAAGATAGTACAGTTTGCATAGCCATTTTCCTCTTCAAAACTTGTCATTTGTGGTCATTTCCATAGAGTTTAATGAGTGTCAGCACTGTAGCTTACTGTGGGCTGTGGTTCACCCCTCTCCCCCCTCCCTCGGTGCAGGGCAGGATGAGGACTTGGACTATGAGCTGGTGGGGCTGGAGCACTGGAGGTCTAAGGAGCTCCTGTCCCGGCCCTCCCCAGACACTGAGCCCCAGAGTGTGTCCTTTACCTTCTCCCTGACCCCCGATTCCTCTGCCCC
Organism: Philypnodon macrostomus; assembly: GCA_036025475.1. Taxonomy (NCBI): domain Eukaryota; kingdom Metazoa; phylum Chordata; class Actinopteri; order Gobiiformes; family Eleotridae; genus Philypnodon; species Philypnodon macrostomus. The sequence goes on from JAVQKC010014517.1 coordinate 6,545, forward strand.
CTCCCCGCCCTCCCCGCCCCCCCAGCCCTCCCCGCCCCCCACACCCCCGGGCCACGAGCACCCAGAGGAGTCCAGCACGAGGGCCCCGCTGGCGTCCAGCTCCCCACAGCTCAGGCTCAGTAAGAGGAAGGCCCCCGAGGTACAGCTGCAAACGCCCCCTGAGAGTGTTTAACTCACCTATTCACACGGTGTGCTAAACCCCACATCACGGTTCACTTTCTCTGCAACTGTGGCTTCTAACAAATTGTTTACTGACAATACTCCAACATGCATGTGTTTTATTATGTAATGCATTATGGTGTGATATATTTGTCCTCAAAAGTGAAGTCAAAAACAAACAAGAATAGTGTTGTTAACTGATGTTTTGGGTTGGTCTGAGTTTTGCAGTGTTCAGAGGAATGAATTTTTGAGAAATGAACATGCATTTGTTTGGCATGGTGTATTGTCAGTGTTTATGTAGGGCTGCACAATATTTGAAAAACATAAAATTAGTTTTGTGATAATGATATGATTATGTTTTAGCTACTCTCTGTAGCAGTGATTCCCAAACTGGGGTCCGGGGTTCACTAGGGTTCCATGAAGGTACTAAAAGGGACCCAGCGGTTGTCTACATTAATTCGTTCAAAATAAATTTAGCTTGAAATAAAGTACAAGTATATATTAAATACAGTATGTCTTAGTATAAAATTATTAGTAGCCCTCCATTGTAGTAGGTAATGTTTTCGGCAATGTTTGTCCATCTGTCTGTCCATTAGCAAGATCAGAAATGACACAAGGAACAATTGATTCCATTTTGGGAGTGATCTGTGTGAGTGGGAGTGGGAGTGAGCTGCCTTGGCGGAGGTCCCTGACTGCTTTCTAGTTTTTAATTGAAGATCAGATTTTTAAGGGGGCCGTGGCACTTCTGACTTTGGGAATGGCTGCTCTATAGTAATCTAAATGTATACAGAAATATGGATATACAGTTAATATATATATAGTTGAAATAATCTGAAGTCTAACCCAGGAGTGAGACTAAATCAGTCATTTCTGTATATTTTTATTTCACCAGAACACATTTTTAGTGTACGTTCCTGTTTCATGGGGGACCATAACATATATTGTAATACATTAACTTTGCCATAGAGGTAAATGTGTGCCAATGTTGCCGTGATAACACATTTGATACTAGTCATAAAAAGTTAGGGATATTTGACTTTTGGGTGAAATGCATGGAAAATGTTCATGCCATCAGTGATTGTAATTCCAAAGTTATAATGTATTTGGGAAAGTCAAATACTGTGTGACTACTATATTGTGCAGCCCGTTGTACATGTTATTTATAATCAAAGTAATCTCGTCTTGTGTTTTGTGTCCTTCCAAGCCTCCTCTTAGAGTCTTGAGGCCCCTGACCAGATCCAGGAGCGCACTCTCCAACACTGAAGCATTTTGAAGCTGCCACTCCAACTGCCTTCGCTGCAAGTCCCAACAGAGAATGGCCTGAGTTCCCCTGACACAGCCTTGCTTCGGAACAAGGTGGACCCAAAGTGACCTACGACGACCCTCCTATAATGATTTACAGCTCCTTGCTTTTGACTAAGGTTACGTTTTGGGTCAGAGAATGAAAGAGCTCAACGCTGACGAAAGACCGGATTATTATGTGTTATTCTGTGCAGTCGTGTGCGTCCATCTTTCGGATTGTTTTATATCTCTGCTGTATACGTCTGCATGAGTTGTTTGTCAAAAAACACTACAGGGGGAGTGTTCAAAACGTGACAAAAAAAAAGTTTGGTTTTTTTCATCTTTCACTGGCCCGCTCTGTATGATCAAATGAGACAATATCCTCACTGCTAAAAAATAATGTATAGATTAGTTCAAATGACCTGAATTCTTTATTTAAATCTTGATTTTGACTAGTTTAAATGTATTTATCAGACCAAGATTATTTGACTTTTTTCAAGATATTTCAGACAGACATTTTTTCTCTCTCATTTTACACTAAAACATCTGCCAGAGGAATAACAAAATTGCATTAAACTCAAATCAAGTAATTTCAACAAAACTAGATAATTCCTTGTGCAGTGTGCTGTTACTGATCTTGCTACAAAAGCCTTAACAGGAAAGGAGAGAGGTAAAAAAACAAAGATGTCTCATGCGGATTTGAAAAGTCTTTAGATCTGAGCATTCTTAAAATATCACAAAGATTTCTGTCCATTTTTGTGAGGCAGACTTGGATTACAAGTCCTTGAAATATAATGATCTTACAAATTCTTTGAATCTCACTGGCCACTTTATTAGGTAGACCTTGCGATGTGGTCCTTTGCTGCTGTAACCCACCTGCTTTGTGTTTTCTCATCTTGTGCGTTCAGAGATCTGCAGATCAAGGCATTTTTACAGCCAGAACTAACGCTAACTAGATGTTCAAAGTACTATCATCACTATTAATCTATATTCTGATGCTTGGTTTTTAGCTTTTTCTTGAATATGTGCATTAGGGCTAGACCAGTGGTTCTCAAACTTTTCACACCAAGTACCACCTCTGAAAATGTACCACCTAGGACTAACCCACATCTAAACCAAGACTACTCTAGGACTAACCCAGGTCTAAATCATGTCCAAACTATAAATAAACAAAGACTAATCCAGTTCTAAACCAGACCAGGATTAAACTAAGTCTAAACCACAGAACCCTAGGACTAAGCCGAACAAAACCAAGTCCAAGTACCACCTGAGAGAGCCCAAGTACCACCAGTGGTACCAGTACCCCAGTTTGAGACCCAAAGGGCTAGACAATTTTGAAAAAATATCTAATTGTGATTTTTATGACAAATATTTAATATTTGTCACAAAAATTGCAATTAGATTAGATATGAGATATTGTTTTCAAAACCAAGATTCAGTTCACAGCACTTTTTAAACCAGTCTGGAAGCATCAACACTTGAAAGAAGACTCGAATAATAACTATTAAAACTTCCACAAGAATCAGAACTTGTTTGTAGAGGTAAAACCTGGGTAAGCTGGTTTTAACCAGAGGATATTGTATTGCTTGGAAAATCACAGCCATTGCGATACTGTGCAAGACTAAATCCACTGGTTTGATTCAATTCAATCTCACCATTTAAGCTCATGAGCAGGTTAACAGGTCTACCTAATAAAGTGGGCAGTGAGTGTATAAATATTGTCTTTCAAGTGCAGCATATATTCAAAAATCTATTCGAAACCACTGTCACTGTTCAGAGCATTACTGTCTCCTCTCTTTAAAGAATCCACCATGGTTCTATTGTTTTGCACGTGTCACAGATAGTAATGCAGACGGGTGGTGCACTGTCCAAGCTTTATTCTGTCCTCCAATGCCTCCGCCTGTGTCCTGCTCGTGTGGAGTTTCTCAGGTACAATTGTTCAATGGTTTACACACATCTGGCTCATTATCTAGGTCAGGGGTGTCCAAACATTTTTTTCACTGAAGGTCACATTGTCAAAAATTATTATAGAAAATATTATCACCACTCTCTGAGGTGACCAATTTCACTCAAAAGTCCCTTCAGTTGTATCTGTTTTCTGGACACAGGGTCTTTTTCACTTAGTGTCCATCTATATTATAACCACACAGAAAAGTGGACAGAGATCTGTTACACAATGAATGTTTTCTTTTAGTTGGACACCCCTGATCTAGATGCACATACATGTCCTTTTGCACACATTAAACTGTCGGTGTGTGAGTGTCATTTTAAAACTGTAGTCCAGAGATTTCCAAACATTAAAATTGTGATTTAATTGTTATTTGGTGTTGCTGTAGAGGCCAGGGGAGTAACTAAAGTAAAATAATTATGACAGATCGTGTACTTTACATACAGGGTCAGATAATCAATTTTAAAATTGATTTACAATTTCTTATTTTAGGAAACCTCCAGACAGTTTACAGCTTTTAGCAAAGAAAACTGAAAATGTTGCTAAGTAGCAGACCTGTATCTTTGTGCATAGACTGATTATTATATTTGCATGTTTGTTAATAATTTGTATGAATCAATATTTCTTAACTGAACCTCTTCACCCCAGGCCTACTGAAGACATGTCATTTTTGTAGGCCATCTTGAGAATCCATCTCCACCGTTACTGACACAGAGGGGTGGGCGATATGGTAAAAATATCACAATTCAATGATCTTTCTAGGTTAGCAGATCGTCATAACTTCACAATATTTTTAATGTCGCCCACCCCCACTGACACATGAATATTTTGTCTTACTTCTAAAGGCTCCTCTCTAAAAGGTTCAGATTTGTTTCTGGCAGGCCAGAATGTAAAAAATATTACTGAGTGAACATACACAAAAGCATTTATGTGAAGATGGTGATCATAATTCTGTTTGTTAAAGATTTCTGTTCAAATTAAATTTTCAGTCAATAAATGTGAAGCAAAACTGTCTTATTTGAGGTTTTTATTGTGTGCATTTACCATCCAAATCTATTAAAAAATACCATAACAAGACATTTACACAAAAGCTGCACAATTTTGAAAAATATTGCAATTATAATTAGATGTGTGACGTGTCAGACGTGTTTTCAAAACTAAGATAGCCATAGAAGACAATGACGGACTTTAGACTTTGAGGTTGACCCGGTCGTGGTAGGTCAGGTATGGGTCATCCACAAACCAGTTCCTCCTTTTCCAAAATGATGTGGTCATCTTATCCAGCAGCCGGCTCTGGGTTTTGTTACAGAAGACGTGCTCTCTCAGGCGTCGCCGGCGAGCAGGCAGCTTCTTCCACAGCTTCTTCTTGTATCCGGCCTGAATCACACGCAGAGAGCTCATGTTAGAACACTGAGCAGGCTCTGGGCCCTGAATGATAGACTAGCTAAACATGTCCCAGATACACTGTCTGCTTAGCCACTTATCAAAACCTAACAATATATGGCTCAGAGAAATCCCAAAGCAGCTATTTCAGTTAACACAATGGTTTCTTCGTGCATTGTTAAACTACTCCCATCACACCACTGGAACACCAAAAGTATTAGCTCAAGTTTCAGCTCATTATGTCAAAAGTCCTAGGACTGGTTCAAGAGCAGCACATCTGAGGCTTTGATTATTAAAATGAGGTAAGGAAAGGAGCTTCAATGATTCCTATAAGAGTTCCTTTAGCATAGGAAGCTCAGAAAGCAAGGAGCTATTCATGTATTTTGATTCTGAGATGAGTGTGACATACATACTTGAAAGATGTATCTGCTGTGTACTGAGATCTTTGAAGTTTTCTGTGAGCAGGGTAATGCCTCAGCAGTTGAGTTTGTATAGACCAGAGACAGAACAGGCTGATTGTTGCCCAGAGTGGACTACTCCTGTCATCTGATATTACGACTAGACAGGACTGGGGCATTGTCGATGTGCTGCACATTTCAAATCAATGGGCAAACATCCATGCCAGTGCGGGCACTTAGACACAGTGTAACTGTAGAGGATATGCACCTTGCGTCTGATCCACAGACCACAGTGCAGCCTCATGAACCGCTCAGGGACAGATTTGACCGTTTTCCTCTTGCCCTTCTTCACACTGTAGTAGGTCAGGCTTCTGCTGGGCTGGGTCAGGCTGGGAATGAGAGGCAACACCCTGAAAACAAACAACACATAGGTCACTTTTACTCTACATGCTGCATTATAGACTTTAGAGTCCTGATATATGCCAGTGTTATTATGGTAAAGTTACATTTAATAGTTTAGGAAAAGAGCAGCTGAGAACATTTCTTTAAAGCTTTTGTGTGTGTCAACATTTAAAAATAAGCAAATACACGTTGTAATTATATCATACGTGTGCTTTAAAAAAGGTGTAGTCTGTACATTTCTAAAATAAAAAAAGATCATATGAAAACTTGAAAAATGCATTATCTCACATTTAAGCATTTACATCATTTTTCTTATTTTAAGAAACTACACCTAGATCAATAAAACATATGCTCACTTTTAACAAAGACAGCACATTAGAAAGAAGCTTTGTTCTTGTAAACTTTGGAATTACATTTATGACAAACCCATGTTTTTAAGTTTGCTTTATTTGTCTCCCAAGAGAGAAAATTGCTTTGGAACAGGTCTGCTACTCAAACGGCACCAACACATTCAGACAACAACATTACCACAGTCACAAGTGCAACGTTGTCATATATACATTGTACAATAAGAATCATCTGCATTTCACATTGTCCTCCAGCTCCTTATTAATGAGTTTAACTGACATTGGGATAAATGAGTTCTTGTACCGGTTGTGCTTGCACAGAAATGTCCTGTACCTTCTTCATCAGTGTGTATTCAGAGTTTAGGACATGAGTCGAGTCTGATGGAGTGATTCGGACCTGTCTGAAGGTAGTTCCAATTTCAAAAAGAGATTCATCAATATGTGATTATTAATATTCTACAATATTAAATAAGATTTTAAAACAACGGGCCTCCATAATTGTTACAGGTTTTATGAAACATATTTATAAGTATTATTATCATTATCGCTAATCTTTTAATGGTCCAGATGTAGCATTTCCTCTGGACTGGTGAAGAACAGACATTTATGGTAGTTCACATAGCAGAATCTCGTATCTATACAGAGCAATTTTTTGTGGCCCTCGTGCTTACTTTTCAGTTGGCCCATATTGTCTTTTGACTCCATGTGACTCTGCATAATCCAACTAACCCTGATTCAGCCCTACACTACCAGTGTACACATTCTGAATTATCAACCGTTTAAAAACTGTTTTAAATTTGGTTTTAAATGACTCTTCTGGAGCTTTTTAATGAAACAGTGAATTGTGTCTAAACTTTTGACTGGTACTGTAGTTGAGACGTGTTTTGGTAAGACCTAACCCAGCTAGCAAAGTTCATCTGGCCCACCTCCGGGCCACATCCTTATGCTTCTTCCGGGCCACTATACGCCGCGGTCCCCGGGCCAAAGCCGGCCCACATACTGCATGCCGGACTAGTTTAACATAATGTGGCCCTAATGCGGCCCACATACTGCATGCCGGACTAGTTTAACAGTATGTGGCCCTAATGCGGCCCACACACTGTATACCGATACAAAGCCTTCTCCTCTGGCCCTTATCCGGTTCATATACTGCTTTCAGACAGCAGTTAAAATAAGGTTCTGGCCCGGATCCGGTTCATATACTGTATTCAGACAGAAATTAAAATGATATTGTGGTACTACTAACCCTGTAGGAGTCAAACAGACCAGCTGTTGAGTCAGTTTGGT